>NNCF01127384.1:161071-172275 GCA_002313205.1 Laupala kohalensis
TTTTTTTTTCATTTTATCGACATTTATTGTCCAAAACCATTTTTATCTTTCTTATCACACGTTTTAAAAATAAAAGTTTGCCTATGTTCATCCTGGACATCTGAACTAACTCCTTGCTAAGTTTCAAGACGATCGACTCAGTGAATGGTCTTTCAAATGAACATCGGTCATGTTCAGACCGAAGATCAATGAATCTAGGCAGATGATTTATGAAATCATTTTAAGTAAATTTTTCAATTTCGCTATGGAAAGTAGGAGATAGACAGCCCAAAATATTGTTTATGAGAAGGCTATCACTTCAACATTCTGCACACGGCACATTAGAGATCGTTTTCTGCACACGGCACATCAGAATGTCCTTTAATGTGAGCGATTCTAAACAACTCCTCCCAAATGGTGCACACGACACCACTCTTGTGATTCCGGATTCGATGTCCAATTGGAGAAGTCAACAGTCGCTGATGTATCTTCATGTGACGCAAGACAGTTCGACAGTGATAAACTCAAGTGTTCGCACTAATCATGAGAAAATGTTTCATGAGCAAATCGGAATGGAAGAAATGTTTTGAAGCTTGGAGACAATAATCGAGGTAAACTAAAATAATGTAAGCCGGAACGAAATCCTTTTATAAATAAGTTTGAACAGCAGTTTTCAGAAGAAGAATTTTCTATTTTAAAACACTAAGAGGAATTGATGTAAAGTTAAACAAATCAAATGTCTTTCTAAAAAATCAACACATAAACCACTCCACTCTAAATTTAAAAAAGTTAAAATGTAACAAAATAATAGTAATTTTGTAGTTAAGTAAAGGAAGTTTTTTGAGGATTTTATCGATGTTACAATATCTTATTTGTCATATCTACTGTCTAACAACACAAAATTTGTTTGAACAACATTAATTATGAGATGTAATTTGACCAAATGTTAGTGCTCAATTTATTTCTGTATCTATTCACTTTTCTATGGTATTTTAAATATTGAAATATTCTCTTCACAGGTGCTGACGTTGGTTAAAATGAATGATTCATTTAGCAAGTTACATCCAAGGGAACATCATTTCAAATTATGACTAAACAGTGACAGCCCTACTGGGAATAGTTGCACCAAACATTAATTGATCAGGAGGCAGCATACATCTCGAAAAATGAAAGTGATTCGACCCCGGAATTTTGTTGTTGTTGTTGGCATTATTCTCGTCTGCTAACTGATTCGAATTGGAATATTTAGTGCGACCTTATAAGTAGACTGTATTCTATGGTTCACGACGTTTAGTCAGCAGCTTATCATCAGATTTTCTCACCAAGATCAAAAGTACTTATTAGTTTATGAACTAGAATCCCCTGATGGTGACAGAAAGCTGCTGTCGAAATGTCGTGAAAAATAGTCCATTTACAATATCGTATTAAATATTTCCTTCTTATTGAATACGTTATGATATTGTCATGCTTTTTTTGTCAAGTATCCTGAACCCTTTCAACCACTTTGCTGTGAAACCATTGGTTCATCGACTCCTTTTGTCAATTTTAGTATTTGCAGAATTTGAAAAAAAAAAAAAAAAGAAAAAGATAAGAATTCAGTTACAGAAAAAAAATTTGTTGTTCAGTGACTATTTAAGTACTTCATTTTGTAGTTTCCGAAGTAGAAAGGTTGTTTTCTATCGGTATAATTTAAAATTCTAAATTATATTCACATTTTAAAATAATGTAAGATTTTAGAATCCGTGAGTTTGGTGACTTAAAAATCTGGTATAGTAATACATTTTTAATTTTTAAGTAATAAGAAATAAAAAAAACTAACGGAAAATTAAAGAACGAAAAATCATTGTAAAAGTAATTTGTTTTAATTTGCACAGATTTTGAGGGAAGAAATCGTAACTTATTCTATGTAAAGAATCCAAGATCCAAACCAAAAATTTTCAGAGCAATAGGCAATAGTTTATATTTGAAATTTTTGTTTTGTTTCAGATGTATTGAATAGTCCTATTTCACGATGTATCTTCTTAGGGACAAAAACTAATTATGATAATAAAATTCCTTCCGGGATAAAGTTTTATTTTGCTATCTGTTAATATTATTCCGCTAAAATTAATTCAAATTTCTATCAGATAATGTTCAGCCTTTATGATATAAAATGTTTGATGTGAAGGAATAAATATATCCAATTCGTGCGACCAATTCGCTCTGATGGAATAAAAATGTCCAATGCGCTCGTATCTAACGATTCGACCACGGCAGGTGGCGCTACAGTTGGCGACTTCGGTAACTTTATAGTTCAGGAACCCAATACGAGAGAACGCTAGATGTACCAGAGCAACATAGCAACAAGATCCGTTCTTTTCGTAACCAGGTGAACATCTGATATTATACACGACAATTTTTTGTGCTTAATACGTTCCTACAAACATGCTCTTGTATTAAATATCTTCTAATCCTAGGTTGCAGTCAGTAACCTTCAATAGAAAATGTTAAATAAACAGATATGGCAAGAAAGATAACGAGTAAATGTCAAGGCAGAGGCGTAACCAGGCGTAACTAACTGCGCTCTGAATCAAATTTTATTACACTTTGCGCCTTCTATTATTATTCATTCCGAACATGCCAATTATGGAGTGATGCTACATCATTTTCCTTCTTTTCACAAACTCCAGGTTTTATTTTAAAATTAGTGTCTCCTTTGATGTTATAATTCAAAATATCTAAAGAAAAAATATTTATAATCCCTTAATGAAAGAAATATTATTTGAAAATATTAGCTAATACTGTATATATTTTGTTCAGGACGTCAATTTTTAGGTAGTAGTTACAATGACATTAACAAGAAGAAGGAAAATTTGTGTAGGTAGTGGAACAATTTATTACGATATGAAGAATCAACGGGGCATTCAAATTAAAATCACATGTAAACTAAAAATATTCTACGACTTTCCGTAGTTAAGTATTTGTGAATCAAGTTAATCGTCATGATTAAAGTTCGCAATGTAGCTCATTCATCACTACTGATTATTACAAACTTACTCCAATATACTTTTGGTTCACTTCGCTTGGTGAATCTACTGTTATTCAGGGGCCATTTCTTTACCATAAATGCTTAAACTTTAAAGTACTGTCTATGAGAACATGAAACACCCACCGGTTTAGTGTATATTTAAGGGCAAATATGGAATGAAAACGTGGTTCGCTAGCGGGCTACCATCCCCAAGATTCATCCTGAAGGACCACAAATGTTAAACTTATTTCAAATTTTAATGATTTCCATCTATCGAAAACAAATATCACTACGAAATTCTATAGTTGCCAATAAAAGAATCGCTGGATTCGGAGTCGGTTTCTACGGAAAAGGTTTAGTAACATTAAGAAAGGTTTCAAGCGAAGTTAATTTATTGTCCTGTGGACAATTACTCGTACTCGCTTCTTTTTGAATATTTACATCGTTCAAACAGATATTAAAAAATTATTCGCTGTTTTTTTTTTTCAAACAAAAAAAAACATATTTATTTTTTATTTTTTTGCGTGTAAGATCTGCATGCAAGTTTTATACGCTAGGCACCCATTTTACCATGGCTAATGAAACTTTTTTTATTATATATTGAGTAAGTTTCATTCTCCAACCATGTTGTATTACGTCATGAAATGTTTGCTGCAACAACAAGAGCAATTTTGGGACAGAAAATGCAATTACATATTTTATATTACATAGGATTTATTACTTTTATGTAATTGTTTATCAAATGTAATGACAAAGATTAGGTAAAATATAAAAGTATTCTATAAATGAAGCATAATTTAAGAACTGTGATTTTGCATGAGACGTCACATTATTCAAGTCGGACTTGAGGCCAGACCGGTGGTGGCGCAAAGTTAAGTGGACTTTTCTAAATATGGGACAATTCGTTTAAAATATTTTTGAAAGGAAATCTGTGTTTTATAAATTCCATATTTATGTACAGTTATAGATTTACTATTACGAGAATTTGTCTGAACCTTGGAAGACCCTTGGGTAAACATTTTTTAAATTTAATTATTTAATTTTTTTTTAAATAAACATTAATATTACTTTTTATGTGAATTTATCAATTTGATTTACATTATGGAGAGAGAGTTATGGTATGTTATAACACTCAAGAATTGTCCTGTAAATTCTACTTTTCAATCAAATTTAGTTTTATTTCTTTAATTACATCAGTGGTTCATCAGTATTACTTTCCGCATATACTTGATATTTCTTCTAAATTCTTGGAATGGCCAAAATAGTAACTTATAGTTTTAAGATGTGCCAGGTGTTGTATGTTGCGTAGCGGATTCTCTCGATAACTCGACGAGGAATTCATGTATGAAAATTTTATAAACCGAAATCAAAATGGATCTTTGGTTGAGCTTTGTTTCTGAAGAGATATTTTTACTAAAATGTTCTCTTCCTGTCAACTCATTGTCAAAAATTCATTGCCTCGATGAATTGAAAGTACCGAGAAAGTTCGGAACGTTTGAAGCAGTTTATGTTAAATATTCTCTAAGTCTCTAAAAGCAACAAATATAATTTAATGACATTTTGTCCTACTACTGCCTGTTTTTAATGCTTTCCTTGCAAAGGTGAAGGTAAAGTTTACGGTGGCGTATAACAAACAACACGTCCTTTCCTTGTAATTATACAAGAATATATCGACACGGAGATAAGTCAAAAATGGAAAGAGCGAAGGTTATCCCGTAAGAAACATGCTTAGATGAAACTTCGAACGAAAACTTCGAAATAAAAAAACGAGTGATAATACTTGCCAAAACTTTTGTTTCCTGATATTTCATCAAAATATTGTATTGTAATTATCTGATTCATAATCGAATATTTAAAACTGAAATATTTTAAAACATTCATATTCCTCTTGTTAGAAAACATTATGTAATTGAGTCACGAGCGTCTTTTCTCATGTCTTTCACAATATGAATATATTGGCTTCGGAACGTTTGAAGCAGAGGCGGCTCCAGGGAAGGACCCATCCCAATAAAAGTTAAATTTAAAAAAAGTAATTTTTTCTCCTTTACTATTGTTTACACTCATTGTAAACAATAATGTGTAAACAATAATCAAGTTATTACTCCATATAATGTTCTGTGTTTATTTATGCTCAATATACACGAATTTAAATAAGGTCATTCTGGATGGACACTCAATTTTTTTTTCAGAGTTGTTTTCTATTTTTTCTAACAGTCCAGAAGTTTTATGAAAAGTTGTAACTTAGAGTACTGTTTAATTCACTATTAATTTAATTATATTTATTTTCTTTACTTAGTATGACCCATTATCGTTAAAGAAATATTCAATCCATGGGCATGTTTTACTCTTTTCCGATATAACTTATCTAACAGGTATTATGTAATCAAATGACATTTTGGAATTTCCCCCACCCCCGAAAATTATTCCTGGGGCCACCCCCGGTTTGAAGCTGTGTGTGTACGTATCTTTTAAGTATTCCTTCACAGAATGAGATAAAGAAGGACAGTTTACTGCTTCTTCATCGCGTACGCTTTATCAATAAGCAGATTTGTATGTCTGATTAATGGGTGCACTCCCTCAAGGTCTAATACATTAGTTTATTTTATCTTTTTATTTTGTTTTCTTTCAGAGTTTAATTTTAAATAATATTTCCGTATGTGTACATTATGTATCTGATTTTCATTAATAAAATTATGATTAAATGGAGTTATAGATGTTGTTTGAGATATTGCGGAGATAAATATCTGATTGCTTTCCAAATCATGTTCTTTTCGTACCTTCGACTAATTTTCCAGCTTTGTGAGTCTTAGATATAATCACGAAAACCAAATACGAATGACTGAGACGAAAACCTCAGACGAAAATCTGCACAGAGTTGTATCGGAAAGTGCAATATTGAGCATTTGATAAACGGGATTAATGCATTTATTGTTTTATAAGATTTAACGTGTTTCTTTATCTTAAATAAGATTTAAGGCAATTGCAATAAGTTACTTAAATATCCTATTTATAACTGTTTTGGGCTATCAATATAGTATTATATTTGATACATTTTTAGTAGTGACGAATCACTTCTCCTTTTTCAAAAATCGATGACCTTTTTCTTTGCATCGAGCACTTTGTAGAGACAGTGAATCGAATAAGGCAAAATCGATTGCATTGAACTAATCTAAAAAAATCGACCTTGGTTTGTTTGATTGTTTGGAATGGAAAATCCCTCGAGAGCCTTAAATAGAGCAATGTCCTCGCGGCCGTGGCCAAGGTCATCCAAGTGCCTTCGGACAACAACTTAATCGGCGCTGCCCTCTACAGCAGCCTTTGACCTCGCATGGCCATCGCGAGCTGATCAACGAGCGATCACGAACCAGAGGCATGGCGGACTCTCTGCGCTATGACGCAACTCACTCTATTTACAATACTTTCCTGATCCTCGCCTCTCCTTCTCTGAAGTTTTCTTCCCAATAAATATATATATATCAAATTTCCCAGTAAATAATGTTTTCCATATGACTTTGGATGATGTAAGTGATGTTAATTCCTCTTAGACTGAATCGTGACATTTTTATCCGGTTTTTCTTGCTTCTTCACCCCTGTTCCTCGACCTCTTGGCCACCATCAGCGTTATTCTTCTTAATTTGCCCTGTCTTCCTTAGTTTCCTTTTTTTCCGCTTCAAGTAATTGTATTTAATTCTAGTATGTAACTTTGCATTATCTCCTCGTACACATGATCTATATGAAGTATCCCTCAAACTGTATATAACCTTGCCCTGTTTTTATCCCCTGCTCCTTGTCCTGTTAATTAAATTTTCCCAGACTTTTCCTGCGTTTCATTCCCCTCTTTCAGTCACATTACAACCAAGCAGGACGCCATTGTTATAGTACTTTTGATACTGATTACCTTTCCTTTTTTCATGCATATTGTTTTTAATCCTTTTTATTTATATTATTTTATTTGTAGCTGTACGCTAACTTCGCATGGTTGTGTACATTATCTCCGTAGCCCCATCCTGAACCGGCTTTTTCTCCGCTTTTCTTTCGAGCAGTGGCGGATTTTCCATGTTCGGGAAAGTCAATAATACTTTTATTTTATTAATCTCGAATTTGTACTACACGTAATATCTACCATTTATTTTGGAATGATAAATGGTTAACAGTACGTATTTATTAAAAAATTTCTTTGATAATATGAAATCCACCACTGCCCTTGGGCTCTTGATCGGAATTGATGGGATGGTCTCTTGCGTGTTTCCGAAGAGAAACTTATTTTATTATCCCCCACGTGGTTATATGCAGTTTGCATCTGCTATTTTCACAATATTTAAAGTTTATTTGATGATTACAATTCATTTATTTATTTTATTTCCTGCATTGAGTCTCGATGGGGTTTAAGAATACAGAAACAATGCGGCAGGAGCATTTGTTTGTAATTTTTTAACGATGAGGTGAGGTCCAGGTTTACTCTTTCGCCCCATTTCATGAGGGAAAGATGTTGGGTTGGTATTTGCGTTTGTGCTTTACAAATACCTTTAAAGGCTGAACTATATTCGTTTCTGAAGTCATGGACAATACCACAATTGAAATGTGTGGCGTAGATGTAGCGTAGTCGTTAAGTATAGGGGTTTTCCCTCAAGTCCGGAGGAGAATTACAATTACCCTCTGGCAGCGAAACAAGCGTCACACTAGTATTTGACCAAAAAAAGTTAAAAAATTGATATATTTGCAAGCTTGGACCGTGAAATTTTGAAGATTTTTAAAAAGTTTGATGTTATATTAACTAACCTTCGTCCCTAAAAATTGAATTTGTCGTCTACCCTCCTCCGTGGACTTCTGTCCTAAAGAATTAAGTTGAAAATTATTTGGAATATACAAATACAATCCTAGAAGGAAATTATTTAATATAAAATCCTTTTTGGGTTCGTCAGTATAGCCAGAACTCAGTTTGTATGTAAGGATATAGAGAATGACTGAGTGGAGATAAATATTTACTCACATACATTCGTAGTTCATTTTAATAGTAGTTTATTGTGATCTTGCAGAAAGACATTTTAATATTTTAGAAGTAATGTAAGCTACTGCATTTGTGTTCCAGTAATTTCAAACTACTGTTCCAGTAATACCAAACATTCTGTTCGGAAATGTTTGGTACTTTTGTCCGGTGTGCCTCAAATTTTTGAAGTTTTTTTTTTTAATGTGTTGCGATCTATGAATTTGTAAATGAATATTCATCGTTTCCCAGTATTTTGACTCATTAATTAAAGATTGTTCAATTTCGAAAATTCTTCAAGTTAACAAAACTTTTTATTCATTACAGCTCACCTATTTTTAAATTTTCTATTTAATATTAACAATTATAAAATAAATAACAGGTAAATGTGGAAAATTTATTAATATACGCAAATAACAAATGTGGAAAACCAAAGAATTAACGACTGTGAGTATACACCCTTTTGTTTGCTATTGATCACTGAAAAACACTACATTTTGAGATACTAAAACGAAATACTTATTTCTCCTAATTAAGGAATTTTTTTCTTCACTAACAGCTATAGAATGTCCTACTGATGTTAAGTACAGGCTGTTGAGTATCTCTTATGTCAGAAAATTTAAATTTATTTTCTTAATCTAAATGGCGACGTTTAAGCCATGAGATCATGAGGTCTTCAGACTCTTCCACCTAACCATAACTTAGGCGAGTGAATTGGAAATGGGAGATGTCGGGTTGCCAGGATATGGTACCGAACCGACATTTGTCTGGAGTACGTGAGAGAAATCCCAGCTGAAAACTCACCAAGTTCGGCCGAGCAGGGTGTGAACCCACGCTTTGCCGCTCAACGGTATCGAGTTAGCGAAGACACTACCACTAGACCACCGCCGTCTGTGATTGTTGTTAATGAAATTGTTGTTCTGAAATTGTTCTTCGAATATTTTATAAACAATGAGCCAAATACGCACGCAAATATATTTTACAGATACAACTGTAGTACAACTATCGATAATACAATTCCTTGTTTATTGTATTTAAACCTATTCTGATGTATGGCAATTGTAAATACAATACAATTTTTCAAAAATTGTTTACCTTCCATAGCTAAAATATATTTGTAAAACAAAATTTTAATTTTCATACCATAAATATTTGTTTGAAAATTTATTAAGAATTAATTTTTGGTTTGCATTATATAACTTATGTACGAAACCGTATAGTTTCAAATAAGGTTCAAAAAATTTTTAGAACTAAAATAATTTTTGTTTCAAAAAATTTAAAAATGAGTTGAAGTAAAAATGAGTTAAACTTTATTGCAGTTGCAAAAGCAAGGGACCATCCCAAGGCAAGTGTCCAAGGACAGAGGCGGATTTAATAAAAATTATAAAATACGTACTCTGGTCAATTTATTATTCCAATATGAATTGTAGATAAAATGCGCCCTCAAAATTCGAGATTAATAATAACAAAATTCCCGTCTATGGAAAATCCGCCTTTACCCGGAGGAAAACCGTAGAAAAACCTGGGTCAAGATGGGCGGGGTAACAAGAATTATTAAACAAGATAAACAAGAATTATTTGAACAGATCGATTAGTCACATTGCAGATCCAAATGGAAAAGGTTCCATTGATTTGGGCAAATGAGACGATGTTGTAGAGAAAATGCCAAAGTTTAATGACGTAATGAATCGTAACTGGCGTCGCCGTCGCAACGCGTCGCTCCGCCTTCGCCCGCGTGACGCCATCCGCCACCGCGAGCTGCAGCGCTGAGATACGCCGTTCCCCAGGGCATGAAGCCCACCCACCCTTCCCCAAGCCCACACTCTCGCCGGGTAATTAAGGGTGAGAGAGGGGGGGAGGACGGAGAGAGGGCTCACCGCTTATCGCGGGCAGAACTGGCAAATTCTACGGAGCGGGGAGAGAGAGAGAGAGCGAGGCGGCGCGAAAGCAGGCGTTGCCTCTGCGACGCAAGCACAATGGGACCGAACGGCAAAGCCACGGCAACAACCAACAGTTTTGCGTTATTTTATGGCTTTTTAACTAATTGAATGATTCACATGAGATTTATCAGCGGTGTAAAACCATTGCACCTACTTTCTCGTATACGTTTCTCCGTCTACAGCATAAATTCTATAGTGAAAGTGTCATTTCTGGCGTGGTCCTCTATATTTTGGTCGTCTTCCAGAACTCTGTTCATGCTCAAAGTTGCTACATATTACCGTCTTTTATTAGAAAAATAAATATTCAGAATATCATTTCAAAATATATAACGGCATATCAGTCTTATAAATATCGTAAAAGTGTTATGTAAGTGTAATTTCTTTGAAGACAGACATTGATGTATTTTCGCATCAGCAGTGCGTTTTCTGTCCTCATATGTACTTTATCATTATCATACCTTTCATTTCAGTTTACGAAAAGTGTATTCTATGTCTGCTTGGTCCATTTGCAAGGCTAAATATTATTGAAGCTTCTTGAAACAGTAAACTAATGTGTAAGTGTAGCAGACAGAAATTATTTTACTGCGTCTATACCAAACTTTCAAGCGATATACCACTAATGCGGATATAATGCATACTAATTTTACCGTATGTACAGAAAATTTAAGCAAAATCGTTGGAGCCGTTTTTGAAAGACATTCAAAAGAGTACTTTTACCTTCATGTGAAGTACCCTTTGTTTTAAAGAAGAAGAAAATTAGAGCATGTGCATCGAAAAACATTCTACCGCAAATACGAAATGCGAATTAAAATTCATCCATTTACTCAGAATCACTGCGCACAGACGGACGGACATTGAGCCAAAAAACACTTTTTCAGAATCAGGGATCGTCAAAACGGATATTTCCGACGAAATCTCGCTTTCGAATTTTTTCACGATTACAATACTTTTTATCTTCTTCTTATATATAAAGGAGAGTGTTTGTATGTATGTATGTAATTTGTTTACTTTTTTGCTGTCATAGAAACACAACAAAAGAATTTTCTTACTTAACCGACACTTGGTAATAAACAAAAACAATTGAACATCATTGCTTAACAATGCCTCCAAAAAAACGTAAAGCTATTGAAAGTAATGAAGAAAGATATAAAAGATTAGCAACGATACGTGAAAGAGTTGCAAGATCTAGAAATTCAGAAACAGCAGGACACCGTGAAGCCAGACTCCAAGAAATGAGAAACAGGGCTGCAAAAACCAGAGCCTCTGAAACACAACAACAACGTGAGGCCAGGCT
>NNCF01127384.1:195587-246821 GCA_002313205.1 Laupala kohalensis
GGCTGGGAAACTGAGATCATTATCACTATAACTGTTGTTATGATGGCTAATAATAATATCCAACATCATACGCATTAATACGCAAATGTGTGGTTTTTTTGTTATTGTTATTTTTCTGTGTAAACAGAGCAAATCACACAAATGAAAGATCGTACTTCAGAGCGTGGATAGACGTATCGGCGATTCCCTATTATTTCAACTTTCATCTTTCATCTTTTTCTTTCTGGGATAACAGCATTTACAAAATTATATCAAGAAAAGACATTTCTTGACTCATCTATTTTACAACGATGAAACTTGACTTCTTGATTACAAATAAATGAATTCATTGTCGCATCTGGTAAGTACTAACAATAAACAAATTCGTAGATTTGTTTGTTAATGCTAAATATGAAACCGAGTGAAATTTGCCCACAACTTGATGATATGGGGGAAAGCAGTATTATTCAGGTAAATAAAATAGACTTGCAACATAAAAGTAAACATTTATATTTTCATGCAGAGTATAAATTAGATTCTATTTTCCTTGCATTTAATGTCATGGATTGATCTAGCATAGATAAGGATGAAAGTTCATAGTAAATGTAATTGAAAACATCGCTTAAAATTGGGAAGACGTATTCTTTCACTTTCTTTATAAACTGGGATGCAATACTATTAATAATAATCACGGTTACCAGAAGTAGTTTCTAATTACTTACCCAGTTTAACATTGTATTTCAATTATACAACTTAACGACGTTTTATTTATTTATTTATTTTTATTTATGACTTCCTTTTGTAATTTTTGTTAATATTTACTTGATACAATTATTTATTTTTATCATGTACCTGCGTAACAATAAAGTTATGAATGTCAATGGAACCTGACGAAGACTCGAATGAGAGTCGAAACGTTGGAATAATAAGTGAAATAATATGTTGTTTAAAGAAAGTCACTAAGTTGAATTAAGAAATAATTTCTTCTTATGTAAGACTTCTACCATATTCTTAGACTACATAGCCCAGTGATATTACCAGTCCACCGATGGTAATATCACTCCACCGAGGCCGCAACTACAAGATTTTGTGGTGTAACATCTATCGAGATGATAGTATGCTACAAACCCCTAGAATACCTGATATTTTCACAGGACATATTAAATTGAATTTATGTTTTCATAGCTACAACTTATTTTGGATGATTATAAATACTTTGTTATCATTAAACTTGTTTTGGATGATTCTGATTATCAGTAAGAAGCTGAATTTTGTATGTCATTTTAGAATGTTGTACAAGTCCGGGGATTTTCAAATAGCGTCCAAATGATGTACAAGTTTATAGAAGAAGTTGGAATATCTATTTTTATATATACGAAAATATTTCAAGGACTTATAGTTGATGAGTGAAATCTTTCTGTTCTAAGAATAGCGAGGACGATGAGAGGGATTTAGGAGGAATGTGTTAATATATTTTGAGTTAATATCCAATCATACAGTAAAATGATATTCGTTTTGGGAAACAATTTTAGACTCACTATATTAGATCAAGTCTATCTTCGATTAAAATAATCTAACTCTTTAAAAAAATTCTTCACTCCTCTGTTTTATCATTGAAATGTATGTAAAAATAAATAAATAAATTTCATTGAAAACACAGTTATATTAGATTTCCTAAGCAAAGACAGTCAAGACTCGCGGGTACAGGGTTTTTAAAGTTGAATCTTCGAGAGAGAAAACCGTGCGCGACAACAGATAAGCGTGAAGCGTACTATTCTGTTACAATGGAAGAGGACAACACTACAGCACTCTATAAAAATAAAATTCTCTTTATTTTTATACATATACCAACAAGAAAACATTAGTTAAGAAAAAAATCATTATTATAAATAAGGATAGACTTAACCTGATATAGTTAGTGAATCGATTCGTGATTTGTTTGTTAACATATTTTATATGATATTAATTCCTTTCTTTAGGAAAACAGATGGGTGAAGGTCGACCTTATTCGGGAGGCATACTCAGGGGATCCAGCATGGAGAGAACTAAAGAGCCGGTTAAAATAGACTTATCGTGGCCCTGACGATCACAGTTGTAAAATCCAAGGAACAAAGCAAACAAAAACAAAAAAAAGAGAGAGAGAGAGAGTTTTCCATTATCTGTCAATTCACAATAGTTTCTTACGTTACGTTCCCCTTCCCAGCATTCTTTTTGTTGCCACTCTTTTTTAAAATTATATCTTAAAATCGTTTATTTTGTATTCATTTTGTTTTTGATGGTAGTTAATTGTATTTTGTTTTTTGAACTGTATTTTACAATTTTAGTGTAAATTCGTGAATTGTTTTCAAGCTGTCATGATATTTTCTTCCAAAGCAGTACAATAAATTTTATTATTATTATTATTATTATTATTATTATTATTATTGTTGTTGTTGTTGTGAGTAAATAATATAAAGTTAAAGAAAATTAACACTAAAATGTAATAAGTGCCTTGTTGTTTTGCTTCAGTTTAGAATTGGCGAGGTTCCACTGTATTAACATTTAAATGCATAAGCACGCGAAGAAAAACAATTTTTTGTTATTTTTATACTCGAAAGAATCGTTTCTTTCGTATCTAGTAAGGTAGTAATTTAAAAGATACCCTTCATAAATCAGAACACTTCTGTGCATGTGAACAACGGCAGAACTAATCCTTTAGTTCCATCTCTGGTGCGAGAAGTAACACGAGATGTTAGTGCTCAGCTCTTGACAGAGATGAATGCATTGACACGAATAATGAAAGCTACACCAGTTAGATGAGGACAGCACATCATCTCCTTCGGTGATTCAGATGTTAAGAGTTAGGGACAATCAGCATTTTCTGTTGGTCCCAATTATATACAAAAAATGCGTAATTATGCTTTACATAAGCAATTTTATATCGTCTTAATTTACGCCTATTTTTACCAATATCTGATCACTTGCTGTAAAAACCTGCTTTCTTTCTGATGGTATAATGAAAGAAATTTTTTGTATCGCACTGACGTTGGCAGATTTTAAATATTAATATTAACAAATTAGTGTTTAATAACTCGAATTCGATGAAAATTGATATATTACATTAAAAGTAATAAATTAGTTCTGGGACAGCCATGTGAACAAATTTAATTAATTATTTCCGTCATATCGCAAAACAAAGAGGAAAAAAGTAGTACGTCAGTCATAACAAAAGGCCATACCATTTTATTATATTAATATTCAAAGTAATGTTTGCGGAGAGAGAAAACTCAAAATTATCCGCGAGAGAACCATGACCATCATTTCATACATAAACCACCTAATTGCCAATCTGTCAACCATCAGTATACTAAATGCAATTTATCATGGAGACAGTGCATGGGTTAAAATCGACTGGCATTCTACAACAAAGGCTTTCCCTATAGACATCGATGTGAAGCAAGGATGCGTCCTCTCTCCACTGTTTTATATCCTGTTTGTTGATGATGTTATTGTCTATTTGAATATCGCGCAGATGGAGGCACCTATTGTGACATACTCAGGAACGTCTATACCGGAACTATTATTTTCTGATGACTTGGTCATCTTCTCTAAATCCGTAGTGGGACTCCAAAGAGGGTTAGATGCCCTAGGCAAGTTTTACAATGATAGAAGAATAAAATTATGTGTTAAAAAGACAAAAATAATGATATTGAAAAACGGGTGGGTATTAAGCAAAGAAGAAAAATGAGTATTCAATGGTATCACCTTAGATATTGTTAAAGAGTTTACGAACTTAGGGGTACAGCTGTCAATGAATCTGGGTTGGAGTAGACACAAAGAAAGAGCTAAAAGGAAAGGTGTGTTTGCGCTAAATGAAATAAAAAAATGTTCCATTAAAGTCCCTGAAATTGCCCCAAAGCTATCGGATAAAATGTTTAATTCAGTATTAGAACCCATTATAGCATACGGAGCAGAATTATAGGGAACAGGGGATAATTCTCTTTTTGCCTCCCTCCAGACCGGTTACTGAAACACATTCTAGGAGTTTCTACAAGCACAGCTATTAGCGGGATTCTGTGGGAATTCGGAGAATATTCACTAAACGGTATTGTACTTGAATGTTACAAAAACAATAGAGACGTCAGATGGTGCACAAAAATTAAATTTATTTTAAATGAATTATGACTTGGATACTTCTGGCACAATAACGTAAATGAATACAATTATGCAAATATTTTAGGAAGCATCAAAATAGAACTCAGGAAACTAGATAAGATGGAATCAGTACTCCATACATTAGAGAAGCATTCTTTTATTGTACAAACGGTGGTCGCTGGGGAATGGGGACGAAAACCATATATTAATTGGTTAAATAAATCAGATAGAGCAGGGTATGCATGGTTTAGGTTGGGAGGTTGGATAATCCGAAAACTACGAGGCGAGTTAAATAACTCTTGTTCACTCTGCACAGAAGAGGAGGAATGGATTCACATTTTATTATTTTGCACAAAAACCGAACGCAATCGAAGCGAATGGCTTTCCAAAGGGGACATTAGCATACAAACGAGAAATATTGATCTGGCAATAGAAATTATGAGGAATAACAGAACAACGGTAGTGCAACTCCTGAGCAGATTCTTTAGCATTGCCAGGGGGAAAAGAGAAACTAAGATTTTGGAAATTTTACAAGCATGTGATTCTTAAATATGTTTCAGGCTACTTGGAAGCTCAAAAAGGAAGAATGAAAGAAAAGACAAGAAGACTCGCATTTCTTATGTTATTATTTACTTATTATTATTATTATTATAACTCTGAATTATTATTATTATTTTCTGAAGTATTACTGCATAGTTAATTTTATTACTATTATCTAAACATACATACTAGTAATATATGTATTGTACTTGCTTATCCTGACCGTTAGTTTTCCGTGGTTCCCAATGGTGTTCAAAGAATTTTCTAGTTGCATTATTCCGCCTAATTTAATTATTCTGGAGGCATTTTTGTTTCTTTTTTCGTAAAACTTAAATACCTAGCAACAAACAACTACAACATTCGTTGAGATTGAATACCAGGGTACAGTATGCACAGCCCACAGCATTCTCGGGCTTAAACATAGGTACATGGGCCCTCAGTCCCGCCAATATTTTTGCAATATGTTTGTTTGTGTATAAATATAGGAATTATGTCTAATAAAACCCTTTTTAATTGAATGAATTGAATACTTCGCGCTCAAGGAAACGGGCATAGTTTCAAAGACTTCGCTGTACTGAACGTGCACGGTCAAACAGCACGATTTCAGCCCTAACTCTAGTGTCTTCCGTCGAAAGTGAAATAAATAAGCTTCATGGGACATTTCTGCTGCATATTTATGCTCTGGCAGATAGTTTCTTGTATATTCCATAAATTAACTATCCAGTTATCTACACTAACAAAAGTAAATTATTTGGAATGTCTTTTTCAGGGAAATCGAAAAAAGTAATAGATGATATTATTTGAAACGTCAAAGGACTCTTCTTAAGGGTTCTTGCAAACAAAAAACAATGTATTAATATTGATGAACTAGAAAAGCAGAAAAAGTAATTTAAATTGATTAGTAGATGTGAATCCTCTCTCGCGTGACTTTTAACTATGAAGCTTACTAATGTGTACGCTAGTTTGATTGGGCTACGTGAGAGGGACTGAACATTTTATCCACGTGACCTAATCGTAGAAGCAAAATTATATGAAGGTTGTGGAGAACATTGTTTTCACGTAATTAGCGTAAAAGTGAAATGAAAACCAAAGAATTCAGAGGTCTTATCTATGAGTTTCATTTATTCGCACTCTGTTAGTACAGAAACATGGAAACTAACAAATGACTTTAGAATACCATGTAAGAAAATAGGACAAAATGAGCTACAAAATTCAGACCTGTCGACAGGCGTTTAATACCCTCTGTAGGGTAAAATATATCAATATTCGGTATCAATTTTTCTTTGAACGTTGATGTTTTTTTAATTTTTGTTATTTTACTTGTGAATCGTTTTAAACATTTTAAAGTCCTGTAATTATTGTATTAAGTTGCTTTTCAAATCCTGGGTAATGCCAGGTAGTTTTGCTAGTATCTATTAAATCTGAGTCTCCGAGCTTCCCTGCGATTAAAATTACGCGTGTTTCTTCATTTGGTAACGCATTTGTCTCCTATTAGCAAAAACCGCAATCCCTTCAAAGCTCAAAGAGAAAATTGAAAGGTGACTATGATTTCTTGTATTCTCTTAACACTTTCAATAATTCAACAGACGAATTGTAACTGTGTACACTTTGCAACAAGGAAATGAAACATTTTTGTTCATCTATTTTTTTTCTTTCAAAGTTTTTATTACGTTGTATGTGCGAATAAACCAATTCATGGCGTAGATCCTATGTCGAAACTTCAGGAGTAAGATTTCAACGCGGGGACAGTGGTATCTCGTCTTAAAAAGCTATTTATTAAATTACTAAATGATACAATTAGACATCGATTTCAGTTCCCCAAAGTCAAAAAATTTCCTTCTGTAGAATTCGATGAAGATTCTTTAGCTGTTAAAAACATAGCGATGTTGTGTCTTAATACTTATAAGAACCTGTTCCTCATAAAATATGATTTAACGAATAAGGATTTGATAGGATCGAAATTCACATGGCCTTGCTGACGCCATTCCGAAGTAAGTCATTATTACGAGGATATACAGCGTTGTATGATATGAAATTATTAACAGCCACGCTTAAGTGGTACTCAAAGTCACAACTCAAAACCACTGAGACACTCAAAAAGAATTATCCCATAGAGTACTGTAGATGGTATTTCGGGTCAGTGAAATACTGTTGAAATATGTTGAGAGTAACTATAAGAAAGTATTTCAAACAAATATTACATTCAACCGCTGATGATGATGACAATGTCACGTAACCCTGAATATTAGCTTTTACCAAATACAAAATTAGAATTTTTCGTCTTTCATTTGTACATGTACAGAAAATTCTTTTTTCGTAACAACTTCCATGCGTTGTAAAGTCCAGGAGTTGTAGAGGAATGCTCTGGTCACCAGAAAAAAATATGTATCAAGTTTCACGATATCACAGGCACCAGCGATAACTGATAGCTTAATAGCCTCGTTTATATTAAGATACTACAAAATTTAAACGACCAAACTCATTGTAAATCGAAATTATTTTAAAAATGGGATAAACGATATCCACGAGTGGTTTGGTAATTACCGTAATCTCAAAAGACGAAGTTGTTCCCTTCTTCCACAGCGTTGAGTTATCGGGAGTTCAATTTTCCTTACGAGTTTATTGCTATAATCTTAATTATTAACGTATAAGCACTAATGTTGTCCACGACTGAAAAGTGTAAGTTTCTTCCTGAACATTCAGGAAGAATAGAAACCACGTAGTTCAATTTTAAATTCAATCAAACATCTCTTGTCGAAAAAGAGAAGAATATTTACTCAAATTTATATTCTATTATTTGGCATTATATGACTGAGAGAGCGAATATATCTCGACAATGAAAAAAGGACATCATGTATTAGTAGGACTTGCAATTTAGTCCATTTACAGATAAAGCGTAGTCGTGGCACTGAGGTTCCTTGGAACCGATCTAATGAAACATGGCAGTTTGTACCGTTGTTTTGTTTTTGTCCGTTTGTTTACGTGTTCATGATTCACTTCATTTTTCCACCACGGAACTCTATTTACGAAATCAATTGTATGTCTGAATTTCTCTTAATAGAAGAAAACAGGCAGATATGTAGCTTGCTGTCCTTATTTGCCTGCAAATTACTATTTTCGTCTCTGATGTGAAAGACTTCACAAAAATCGTACCTATTCCATGTTGTCTTGCTAATTATTTTCTTTGAATACAGAAAACTCTAGTTGAAAGAACCTTTTAGTTCCAGTTATGCAGATAGGCAAACAAAAAATTATAGTTATGAATTAATAGGATAAAAATGAGTCGGACAAAAACTCTTATAAAGAGTTAAATAAATGATAACATAACAATAGAATTTGAAATCATTATTAACTTACTTTGTAAATTATGCACCTCAAATCGTGTAAAGTGTAATTCATAAACGCCAATTATACTTTGATTTCTGTTGTAGAAGTGAAAATATTTGTGTTATCCCCGCCCCATAAATGGAGTTGTCTGTGTTTTTGCTACTCCTGATATCTAGACTATTTATAAGATTATATTTCATTAGTTAAAAATGACTGCGCTGGAATAGATTTTATAAGAACTCTTTATGAAAATGTAGGAAACTTACAAGAAATCTATTTTTAGTGCTACAGATTCGCACTATAGTGAAGTTTCCTTTTCCTATTTCCATCTAGAAGCTAATGTCAAAAGTAAAGCCTCTTTGACTTATCATTGTTCCTGACAAGAATGCATTGCTTTATTTAGTAAAAATTGATTCCGCATTGACATGGACTAAAAAATTTAAATAAATAAAAAGAATTCATTAGCGAAATCCAAAATATTATCTTAAATATATTCAGTAGTTTCTACAACTTTCCAAGAAACCTTGAAAATGAGATGAAAAAACTTCTCCTTTTAAATATGAAGAGTGAACAGAAGAAAATTGACCCGAAACGCGAAAACGAGAATGCCACTCCACCCAGAACACCAAGCGTAACCAAATAAACAATTGGAGAGTGGGTGGACCCAGGGATTCTGCTTGATGCGTCATGACCCTGGTAGAGGTCGAAAGCGTGACTCGCAACTTGTGAGGATAAGGTGAACATTTCAATAGCAGAAAGTGCGCGGCGGCGTGCCGCGACGGCGACCAGAAACTTTGTAGCCCAACTGCGCTTTCTTACCAAATGTTGAAAATATTATGCTTTATTTGTGTAATATTGTATTTGTGTAATATTGTAATTTCAGGAAATTGCCTGAATCTGTATATAAATTCCCGTAACTATCCATGAACGATTTGGTCAAGAAACGAAAATATAGTAAAGACATGGAAGCCGCGCTAATTTTCTGAATCATCACTAAGAAAAGGGAGAATCATCACAATAAAAATCTAACGAAAAATAAAAGAAGCTAACTAAATGACACGTTAGAAAAAACCTCTAAAACCTTAGAGGGAATAACAAGGAAATTAATTTGAGCCTTTAAAAAATTGTAAAAAATTAAAAGACATTGTTAGAAGATTAATTATTATTATTTCTACACACAACGCCTCTAATCAATTTCAGTGATCATCAAATGAATTTAAAATTTTATCTAATTGAGTTTACTACTTTAGCAAAGTAGATGAAGAGATTTTGTGGTTGAGATACGGTTTACCCTTAGTTATTATATATTGTGGACAAAAATACCACGATTACATTCAAAAATCATTATGAGATCTTAACGATATTTTGATATTTAGCGAAAACTCGAAAAACATTTTTTTCTAATTCATTCCATTAAAATTGGAGTTTGTTTAAAGTGTGATTTCTTTTTAAGTCTCATTACGTCAAAATTTCAAGTTACAATCTTGAATATTTTTCTTTCTGCTTTGAGGTATGCCAGTCATGCAAAACAACACACCTAATATTTTAATTCCTGTTTACCCATTTAAAATTGAAATACCGAAAATTCTACAAATTAATTTCTAGATATTTGTTTTATCAATCTTAACATACAAAGAAGGAGATGATATTTCATTTAGTTCGTGAAATATAGCAAAAGTAGTAGTTCTTTGTACAACACACATTTTGTTCCTATGATGTATACGAAGTTAATTTTACTATGATGATCTCGCAATTGTATAATTTACATTGTTTTTTTAACGTTACTAGAACATGAAACATTTGTCATTAATTAGACCCTTTCGCTTTGTATCCCCGAGCTTTGAGAACATGTAATCCGGTCCTGATTGAGTAACTTTGTCTTTTGTTTGAATGCAGCTTGCACTTTGTTTTGAATGGATGCCATATCGATTGTTTTTAGTGACGAAGGGGACATGGTGAAAGGTGGCGTAGCGTCTCTGTTGTGAGCGGAAGGAGGACGATGGTCAATGTGTTTTTAACGTAAGAAGACAACGGTGGTGTAGTAATAGCTTGTTTACCCCCACCATATCGCAGAACGACGGAGCGTGGTTTCAAGCCTTGCTCAGCCGATTTATAGCTGAGGTTTTCCTCACAAACAACAGAGAAATGTCAGTTCAGTACCATATGTTTCCCGGCAACCCAACATCTCTTCTCGCCAACTTCCTCACTAAAGAGACAGTCTAGTATTATACCCTGAATTTCACCATAAGACAATACATGGACGTTTTATGGAGAGTGGCAGCTACGTTGTTGGTGTTCTGTGATGACTATAATGTATCCCAGATATTATCTGAGTACTTTAAATGATACATAAGCATTTATGAAGCTTTGTCACATTATGTGTGTGTGTGTTGATGACAACACCAATATAAACTATCACTTTTCTAACTGTATTTGCTTGCGTTATTTTTCCATTTGAAATCACCAATTACAAGAATTTCGCATGAGCAGGACATTTGGCCACGTTTCCGCTGGTTGCGGGGCTCGCGATACTAACCTTAGGAGCGTTACACAAGGAAGAGACGCTTCGGTCAACAGAGGAAAGATCCCACCAGCCACCTGTTGCCGCAAACACTCCCTTCTCGTATATATTTAGACATCCATTTCCTTTTTTCATCTTTCCATCGTGCTCTCTCTCACACCCGGGATCGACTTAGTCTGTTTCTGTATCGGTTTCGTATTCTTTTGCTTTTCTAATCGATCCCTTCTCGAATGTACGAGTAGGCATGGACCTAAGGAAGTCAGTGTCATTAATGTGTTATAATTATTGATCTCGAATTTTGAGTGAACTTAGTATTACTAATATCAATTAATCTCTTAGTACCAAGTGCAAAAAATGAATCGTTTCCTCAATAATATTAATGCTCTCGTAAGGTGGTTCGAACTGTACGGAAAGTTGTACTCCAATCTTCCTTGATTCATACAGCTCTAAAACGTCGATTCTACGAAGACAGCTGGCTGGCGGACAGTTAACAAGACCATAAGTGCCAGTTCAGCTTGTACTCAAACGCTAGAGTCGAATAAAAGTACGACGACAATCAATTATGGGAAGACATTTCGTTTCCTCATGACGAAGCTAATACACATTAGATGGTACCGTAAGGAAGGAAATGACGTTGATTTATTTTACTCCTCCGTTAATGTTATGTTTTCCAATCGACATACTCGATTTCCCGTGAAACATTAAATGAAGTCCATTAGATGTTGATGGAGCATCCATGCACATCAGGATTTCACGTTACACAATAATTCTGTAATAATCAACCGCTTGATATTAGTGATAGCCGATTGAAGAAGACTTGCAGAACCTAATTCATAAAAATATTTTTGGATTTAGTTTTAATTCCAATGGATACATTTTTAGGCGAAGTGCGAATGGAAAACTAAAGTCGTGTGAAAACTGTGTTTTTCAAAAACTGTCGACTTTTAAGAAGAGAAAAGTAAACGGATAACTTATGAATGTTATATTGAACGAATGTAATTTTTTGTAATATTTAAAATGTAACAAAAAGTCTGTATATTTGAAATCTGGTTCATGATAATTCATCGATAATAAATGCTTCATTTAACTTAAAGTACCCTTTACACGACTCAACAAGAAAAAAGGATTCGTAAATTTATAAAGGAAATAAAATTCTTATATACTTTTGTTGGTAAGATGTTTGATTTCTCTTGAATTGTTTACGTCAGAGCTTCACAAAAATTCTTATTCCTTGTTTATTTTTTAAAACCCGAAAGAATTTAAAGAAAAGTTCCATTTAAAAAGTGTATATTATTGTCGTAAATTATTTAATATAACATTTATATTGTTACATAGAGAGGCAAAAATATTTTAATGAGTAAAAATTTATTATCATTATTATTATTATTATTACTTAGTTCTCTCAACTTGTGTTGGTTTTTCTCTCAGCAGTGGATTATTAAATCAAGTTCTGCTGGGAGTAAGAATCTATTTCAGGTCCAAGAACTTTCTGGTAATGTGGGCTGAGGACAGAAGGACGCTGTGTTGCAATCTACTTATTATATTGGTGTTGATTTTGAGTTTTTTAAATGGAGTCGACCAGGGATTGGGGTACTAGTCCTAGAGTAGATAAAATGTTAGGCACTATGATCACTTCTTGAACATTCCAGAGTATTTTTACTTCAAAGGCTATTTGTTGGTATTTTGATATTTTATCGTTCCTTGTTTTTTCTAGATTATTGTAATTTACGACAGCAAAATCGATGAGATACACTTTTGATTCTTTTCTTTTCCAAAGGATGACATCAGGTCTGTTGTGAATTGTTGTTCGGTCAGTGAGAATGCTTCTGTCCCAGTATAAAATATTTGCTTTCAAATCGTCTTGCAGGACTGGTTGAGGTTTATACAGATGGTCTGGTGGTATGGGATTCTTAATGAAGTTCAGTAATTTTGCAATTTCCAGGTGAATTATTTTCCCCATGTTATCGTGTCTAGTTTTGTAATCATTTCGGGCCAACTGTGTGCAACCACCAATGAAATGCTCGAGAGTTTCTTTGGTTTGGTTACATCGGCGACATGAATCTGTATTTCCGATTTCTTCCAGGATTATTTTCCTGTAGTTTCTGGTTGGTGTGACTCCGTCTTGCATTGATACTATGAAGCCTTCTGTTTCTGGGAATAATTTGCCGTTCATTAACCACTTAACTGATTCTACTTTATTTATTTTGCTGTTGGTCAGTTGGTTGGGGTAGTTCCCATGTATTGGTTTATCTTGCCAGGTTGTCATTCTATTTTTTTGTACTGGTTGGAGTAAAGGCTCATTCAGGTGACAGGGTGTATAGTTTTTATCACTGGTTGTAATTGCTTGGTGTAGTGATGAGGTATACGCTTTGTTCCGGAAAAACTTATAGAGAATATACTTTTGTCTTTCATGGAGGTCTTTGATTGGTATGATGCCTCTTCCGCCCTGGTTACATGAGATGAACATTCGTTCTAATGCTGATTTAGGATGGTGTTTGTTGTTGCTTGTCATCTGATTTTCCTCTCTAAATTTTCCAGACCTGTAGTTGACCATTTTACTACCCCAAATGAGTAGGATAGTATGGGGATGACTAATGAGTTCATTGCTTTCGTCAGGTTACGTGAATTTAAAAGAGTTTTTGTTGTTATTTCCATCCTTCTCATGAATTATTATTATTATTATTATTATTATTATTATTATTATTATTATTATTGTGTTTTAGATCATCCAGGGCAGTGCCAGGACCCAGACACTGGAGAATTCCATCCAGCTGGTACTGACTGGTTCCATGAGGGAGAATGCACGAAATATTCTTGCGATTTCCCCCAAATTATCATAAGAGGGTGAGTGTAGGTATTTATTTTATTCATTTGAAGGCAAATGTTTTGTTGAATGTATTTGAAGTCAATGGTAAATAAACAAAATCTGCACTTCTTCACAAATTTGAAAAAAGAACCATAAAATATATTGCCAGAGAAACAGGATGATCTAAAATACTGAGAGGTTATGCCATCCTGAAATCAAGTCTGATGATGCAGACAATGTAGGTAAGAAAGAAAAAGAAACATAAAATAAAAAACAATCCAGTCATGAACTGAATTTCGCATCTAGTGTGAAAAGATGCATCAGCAAAATCTTTAATTCCTTATATCGGACACTTTGGAAACAAAACTATGGATATTACTCATACTGAATACATTTACTATTTGATTCCTCTCAGAAATGTGCAGAAAACATTTGAAGAATCTAAAGAAATGTAACCAATTTATTAACGAAATCAAAGACGTTGCTGATATTGATGTGAACGCCCAAGTGCAAGAACATTAATGTTTATTGTTCTTTTCATGACAGTTGGCCTAGTTTATAGAACTTTTGAATTTTTTAGGTTTTTTATTTTCTCTGTCATTTATTTTCTATCTTCACCCTTAACGACGCTTCAAAGAGATCGGAGTAGAAGGAAATCCAGCAGTCAATTTATTCGCTTGTGAAGAAGAATGAGGAATCATCCCTATTGGAGATCTCATTTTACATTATTTCAGTTATCAGTGGTGTCATGGTGAATTTAACAGTGCCGGAAACCTGAATTTCCATGCACCCCAACAAAAGGGGGTTTTGCACACACACCCCCATTCGGAAATTTTGTTAAATTGAGGTACAAATTTGTAAATTCTAACTCCTAGAGTCGATTTTTGGTGTTAGAACTTCACCATTTCTGTAATCCAAAAAAAGATAATATTTAGACCTGCATTGTTTTAAACTAATACTTTTTCGAATTATGAATATTCATCAAAAGTTATATTTGGTATGTCTCTGATGTCTGTCGAAATAAAATTATAATCAGTGCCTGTGTTAAAATAAAATTGGAATTCTTAAACCCGACTCATTTTGTGTGGTTATGAAAAAACGTAGCTTACAATTTTCACTATTTTGCACAGCGCATGCCAAAATCAAACGGTTTTCAAAGAAAACCAACCTCACTCCTCTTACGCGCAACCCAGGTTTCTTGCTGTTTTCTACTTTAATTGTTTTCTCAAATTGTGTCTTTTAACGTCACTTTTAATGATCACTTATAAAAATAAAAAAGTAACAAAGAAACAAATTTCAAAAACCAGCGCCGGCACCATGACACTACTGCTTCAGATAATTGAAGTATCTAATTTTTACTTCTCTGCTTCTAATTATTACGTATCTTAATTTCTACTAATAACAAAATTATCCAATTATTTGGGTGAGCAGAAAATCCCGATCTTCAGTTCATAAAGGAAACCCATTTAGTGGGTTTAATTTCACGAATAAATACTATTTATCTTCACAAATACATGAATATGGATTTCATCTGAGCACTATTAATTAAATTTTGTTTTTTTAATATTAAGAATTTTAGAAAGCACAATGATAATTAAATTACAATATTTTATTTCTGATTCTGTAATTATTATTATAATACTCATTGTACCGTCAAATTGCATAATGTCCTTGAAACGACAGGTTTTAGTTATGACTGGGTATGTTGTTAGACGATTAAATGAGAGTCGTCCTGAAATTAATGTAAGTTTAGATATTATTACTAAACAATTATTAAAAGATATCATTACCAAATCTTTATTTGCGATGTGACAACATCTTAACCTATCTTTCAATGCAGTCGCCAGTTTTTTAGCGAGAAACGCGTTCCTCTACTTACTTGACTTGAGCTACGCCAATTGACAGGACAATGACTTGAGCATTTTAGAGGTCTTCATCGGATGCAAACTCCTTCCCACCGAAACACTCCTTTATTATTGGTAACAAGTGGTAATCGCTTGGTGCTGGATCAGAGAGGTAGGGGAATGTCAAAAAATTTCCCATTTGAAACGTCGATATTCCCTTGTGGTTGATTACGTTCGCATACAATAAAAATTGTATAGGGCCGAGAATTGATCCTTGGGGTACTCCGCAAGTAAGTGGTTTTGTTTCTGAAAGACAACGCTGAAGTATTTTATTTTTAGTATATAATATTTCTACCTGTTAATATCTATCTTTTAAATAAGAGGTTAGCCATTGATGTGGAAGTCCACGAATGCCTAAAGAATGCAATTTGGAAAGGTGAATTTCGTGATCGATGACATCGAATGCTTTGGATAAGTCAAGAAAAACACCCTGAGTATTTTCTCCACGGTCTAGAGATGTGGCAACATCGTTTAAGAAGGAAAATATGGCGCTTGTAGTGGAAAAGGATTTCCTAAAACCGTGTTGATCGTCAGAGAGAATGTTATATTTTGATAAAAAATCTAGAAGACGCTTATAGAACAATTTTTCTAGGATTTTTGAGAAAGTGGGTAGTAGAGATATTGGTCGGTAATTTCCAATATTAAGTTTGTTTCCTTTCTTGTGTAAAGGTTTCACTTTAGCTCTCTTAAATATATTGGGAAACACCCCTTCCGATAAAGAACTATTAAAAATATTTACGAGTGGATTTAATATAGCGTGGGACGAAGATTTAACAATAAACTCAGGTATATCATCTATGCCTCGTGAAAATTTGTTTTTTAAGGAGCTGATGATTCCCATGACTTCACTGGCGTTAGTTTCGGAAGTGAACATAGAATTGGGTATGTGGGTGGTAATAATTGGAGGACATTGATTTGGATATATTGAGTTCGTTATTTTACCAACTTCTGAGAAGTGAGAATTAAACAAACTTGCGATGTCCTGAGGATTTGACACGATCTTGCCATCGTTTAGTAAAGAAACATTTTCTTCGCGATTTTCAGAAGTTGACGTGTAATTGTTAACAATATTCCACATGGCTTTCATCCGGTTGTTCGATTTTAGTATATGCCTGTCGTTTTCCATAACTTTAGCTGCATAGACTACTTTTCGGAGAATAGTCTTATATTTACGAAAATAATTATGGAATTCGGGTGGCTGGTTATAGCGTTTTGAAAGATAATATAAACGGCGTTTGTTTTTTGAAGAAATTCTTATCCCTAGGGTGATCCATCTATTGTATTTTTTTGTGTTAATTAACTTGCGTTTTATGGGAAAACTAGAGTTGTAATGTTTTAGGAATGTTGAGATAAATACATTGAATTTGTCGTCGGTGTTTTGGCAATTGTAAACATCTTTCCATGTTTCTTCACGCAAATAATTTACGAATATGGATTTATTTATGTCATTAAACTCTCTTGTAAATTTGTAAAGGATTTTAAGCGGTTTTAGTGTATTATTAATAGTCAATACTTGAGCAAGGTGATCACTGTATCCGGCGATAAACACTTCAGAGAGATACGAGATTCCATTGTTGACTATAATTTGATCTAGCAATGTTTGAGATGAGCCGGAGAGGCGAGTGGGGTCATTTATCGTAGTAATAAGGTTGAAGGAGTCGATAAGATTCTTGAATCGATTAACTGGTGAATGTGCAGAGTCGGATGTACTCAAGAAATCGATATTGAAATCACCACATATAACGATAGATTTAGTAGATTTATGTGCGATATGTTCTAAAACATTTTCGAAGTTCCGAAAAAATATGTCAAGATCTGATTGAGGAGGTCTATAAATACACAAAACAACAATACCGGTGTCGGTCAGTTCAACTGCAGAAATTTCGAACACACTATCTACGCAGAAGTTCTCGTAGCCTGTCAGTGGAGAAGATAAAATATCATTACGAACGTAGATACACGTACCTCCGTGGGGATTTTTGCCTTTAAAATTTTGCCGACAGTAAGAACTTGCTAAATAATAATTAGAAATAGCAGTATCGTTGATGTTGTTAGTTGAAAGCCAATGCTCTGTGAGGCATAGCAAATCGAATCGATTTTCGTGTACCAGAATTTCAATGTCTGTCAATTTGTTTGAAAGGCATTGGACATTATGATGAAATATAATTATTTTATTTTCGCAAAAAGTTTGTGACTCACGAGAAGTGGAATCGACGTTAGATTGTGGAGAGGAATTTGAAATTGGTACAGCTTCTAGTTCCGGATCAAGCCCGTGCACTGCACCTGAACGCGATTGTCACCTTCGAGTACCACATCGTACTCCTGAGCGCAAGTTGTAACTATGTATGGGGGCGGCAGGAGGAGTAGATGAGGACGTGCGAGATGAGGAATCAGTAGGTGAAAGAACGGGGAAAAGAGAAGAAATGGGTGTCGAGATAGGAAGAGGAGATGGTGATGAGGTAGGAGCAGAAGGAGGAGATGAGGTAGGAGGAGGAGGAGATGAGTTAGGAGCAGAAGGAGGAGGAGGAGATGAGGTAGGAGCAGAAGGAGGAGGAGGAGATGAGGTAGGAGCAGAAGGAGGAGGAGGAGATGAGGCAGGAGCAGAAGGAGGAGATGAGGTAGGAGCAGAAGGAGGAGATGAGGTAGGAGGAGGAGGAGGAGGAGGAGGAGGAGGAGATGAGGTAGGTGCAGGAGGAGGTGCAGGAGTGGGTACTGGGGCAGGTGGATGATGTGAGTCAGATGTGAAGCTAGAAGAGAACCGAAGTGCTGTTTCCCAGACGGTCTCAGGTGTAAACCGTGCTGGGTAAAGTCCTTGGCAGTCAGGTGTGGTTGCAAATCAAATGATATATTGAAAATGATATATTATAAACTTTTTTATTGGCGCAATTTTCGAGTAAAATGTCTGTTAAGGTTGGTCGTTATTACGGCAGGACAAGAAACAATATTTAAAAGAAAAACTTTTCCGATCTTTTGACTGTGTGCCCTAATAACTTGGGATATGTGGAAACTGAACTCTCGTTTATAAGTAAATGACACAAATACACGAGCTCGTCTGGAATAGAAAATATTATTTTAGATTCTCAATTAAGAGAAATTGTTTCTAGAAAATCAAGTAGTCATGTTTACATTTCGTCTTCAGGATTATTCACATTTTTAATGATTATAAATATATTTTCACAACATTGTGTAGGGATTTTCATTCTTTCAAGAGTTGTAACTAAACAGTAAACATACTAAATAGAAACTAAACTAAACTTAACTAAACAGAGAGTGGTCAGTGATTCGAGAAGAAAAGAGTGGTGAAATAGTCAATTAGGAGAAAATATATTTGAAAATATATCATGTGTGCCTAGTTTATTTTCTCAGGTTTCCCATCTTGTAACGAAGTCTGCCTTAAACGTAAATAATTTATACTTGCGTGAAGTTCCTTTAATACCAACATAAATAACGCTTCGTATGTGCACAAACCAGAATGAAATTATCCATAAAACTCGTTAAAATTTTAAAATGGAAAATGTCGTAGAAATATTTATTTGAATAAAAAACATTGTTAATAGTAACAGATGAATACGTCTTAAATTTTTTATGCATTGTACGTACATAGATTTATATAAAACATCCAATCTTCAGTGTGCTCATTACTTAGGTAATCGGTCTCTTCTATCATTAGTCGTGTAAGGGGGTAGATAATAAAAATTGATATGAGATATTAGTTAATAACTACATTTATAGACGATAGATTTATAAAAAGTAAAAGGTTGTAAAAAAATTTAATATATTGATAATAGACGAAAATAACACTACTATGAGATATGTTTAGACAAGTTTTTACATCGTTATGTTATGATACATGTCGCATAAATCAATCTATCAACATAAAATGACTTGAAATATAACGTGAACTCAGAAACATCCTGGCCATGGCCTTCTACAATTACCAGGCTGGCCTGTAACGCTCGGCAACTCCGTCTCATAAGACGGCCGGCCAAAGGAGTAGTATCTTAGCTCACTCGTTCATTCACTAAAATTAGCAATACGCTTTCTTTTAATAGGGGGAGCATACAATAAAAAACAAGTTTATTATTATAGTATTTGTTAATAGGAAATGTAACGTGATATGGGCGATACGAGGTAGGTGGGTGGTAGGGGTTATTGTTTGTAGCTGGGGCGGTTACCTGGGTTTAAGAAAAACTTGGTTCACGTGGAGTAGTTAGTAGGAACAGTTAGGAATAGTTAGAGTTAGTGATAATGGGAGTAGTAGGAGATGGATAGATCAAGGAAGGTTCGCTTTTCAGTAGTCACAGCTATATGAACTGGGATATTAATGTGAAAAGCAATAAATTTATTTTTGCCCCGCCGGGAATTGAACCCTGGATGACCTGGTTGACGGACTTGACTCCGGGTACAATTCAGCCTAGCCATTGTAGGAAGCCATGTCCTAGCTATACACATATTGGAATAAGAGGTGTGCTTGTCCCGAGCATACGCAGTGCAAGTCAATCAATTGAAACACATTTTTCGGAGCGGGCGTATTAGGATATCGCTTCACGCCTACAACACAGTCAAACATATTACATAAATTTGTGCAGTGATGGCTTCCTACAATTACCAGGCTGGATCAGGCATTATGTAGCAACGGTGTGTCGTTGAACTGCTTGGTTAAATGCGTTTACTTCATTTCAGCGAATGGAATATTCTTTGTGTCAAATGAATCCGAACTTAAAGTAATTGTAGGAGGCCATGTTACAGCACCTTTAACTTCCCTCTAAAAGGATCTTGCGTTTCATTGGCTGGGCAACGTCCCCTCCAAGTCGGTGCGCAATGGCACACCTATCTTATTCCACCGTGAGCCATACAGGTTACTCCACCGCCACCTAATTACCTAATTCACTATTACCTAATTGGCTATTCGAAGTCACTACCTTCTGCTCGCTCCTGTACCACGTGTCATGCCACAAAGACAACATCTGATGGAGTACAACCCGCAGTTATGTAAAATTCGGGGTCTGTTATGAAAGGAATTGGGAAGAAAATACGAATCAACTTCCTAGTAGAGACAAAAATAGATCGAATTGTATGTTGATGAATGAAAATGAAATTCCTCTAACGGTGATAATTATGTCCCACGAGGAAAACGTCAATCTCAAATGACGTTTGTCCCGGGATGAATTTATGAATTTAACTTGCAAAGCAAACTATTATAAAACTCTCATTAGTAAGTCACCTTAGCAACAGAAAGAAAATGGTTACTAATGTATATTTTTGTGAAGCGATCTAATTATAAATTCATTGGCATTCTCCTAACATAATCGTAAAAAAGTAATGTCATACATCTACAAAGAAGGCCAAAACAATCGAACATTCTCCTAAAATGTGATAGGTAATCTTAATAAGCTTTATGTACTGTACTATGTGTCCAAGCACGGCTTTCCGAAAACTAAGTATTAAACACCTTAACTGCTTTTTAGAGTACAAATATTTATTTATATACATATATTTTTATATCTGCACTTTAAAGTGTATCTTCACGCTACTAACAAGGAAAATCTTACTCTCTGTATTTTTATTTCAAAAATTGTTGACTGCGTCGGAAAATGTTTCAAGTAAATTACGATATTTATTTATTTTCACAAATATGGAGTAACATTAAAATTACTTGGAATTTATAATCACTAAATCAAGAAAGCAGTGGTTATACAAAAAACGCAAGCAAAATATTTTTCTTTGTCCATACTGTCTTCGAAAATGAACACTTGACTTAATCGGCATCTTCTGCCCTTGATTATTCTATGTTATTGTAATTTAAGCATTACATACAGCTGGTACTCTTATATGCTGTGATAACTCAACATTAAGATACTACTATCCCTGCTAACTTAAATTCTAACAAGTAATTTTACATCACTACTATTATTATTGAGTTAATTCACGATTTTCTTTAAAACTATTTTTAAATTTTAACTATTTCAGTAGACGAAAAAGTTTTGTCCTTAATGTGCGAAGATTTAGCGAAAAATTATTTATTGACTATTTGCCTCACGAAGTGTTTTTATTGTGTGTGTGGGGCCTTAGGGATCGTCAACGTCACGGTCATTAGAGCCCTTCCAGAAAGTGTTGTTGACTTGTACTTCTTTTTGAGTTAATTCTCTAGTACCCTATTTTTTATATGAATATCTTAATACTTTTAAAATATTTAATTGGAAGTATTCCTAAATTTTTAAAATTACTATGAAGATTTCCTTTGTTGCACAAGCATATTCTTATGAAGTATTTTACAAAAATAGCACACTAATTTACCTGAATAGAACCTTAATTTATTTATAAGAAAAATATTTCGAAAAGTGGTTTCTATTAGTTGTGTCGCTCACAACAATGTTTACTTTCATGTTTTGTAATGTAACAACCAACCCAAAAGTTAAATGGATGAAACTCAGCAGAACTATATTAAGATATGTTGCACTCAACGTATTACACCTCTGGGATGACAGGAGCCAACGCTTAATTATGTACGAGCAAATACACTTAATACTGAGACTTAAGAATCTTGTTCATTCTCAGACGCTTTTTCTTAATTGTAATATTTGTAAATGGGAAATGTAGTGTGCTATTGAAGCTTATCTGGGTGGGTGGTAGGGTTATTGTTTGTAGCTGGGGCGGTTACCTGGGTTTAAGAAAAACTTGGTTCACGTGGAGTAGTTAGTAGGAACAGTTAGGAATAGTTAGAGTTATTGACACTAGGAGCAGTAGGAGGTGGATAGAAGAGAGGGGGTTCGCTTTCCAGTAGTCACAGCTATGGGACATTAATGAGAAAAGCTACAATTTTTTTCTGACCCCGCCGGGAATTGAACCCGGGATGACTTGATGATGAGCAAGAACGCCACCGGAGAGACTCAGACGCATTTAGTATAAGGTCCAGGGTGACTATAACCTATTATTTTATAATTTAATTTTTCCGAAAGTCTTAATTAATCGTGCAGAAAATTCGCGACAAATTTAATGAAAATGATCCTATTTAAACTTCAAGTGAAAACAGCCAATCCGGTTCAATGCTTTAAGTAAAGAGCTCGATGGTACAATAGGTTGTGACGCAGTTATCAACTGTCGCCTTTTTCTATCTTAGGGACTAAAATTTCCATCTTTTTGTTTTATTCGCATAAATCTATTTATGTAAAGAAAAAGTGAATGAATAGTGTATTTCCTTTTTAGGGTTAAGAGAGAAGAAATTTCATTACTATTGTCAAATTGGCTGTATTTAATACAAAGAATTTAGATACAGTCATTGATAGTATATGAATTATATATTGAAAAAATATGAATTATTTCATTACATTATTAAAATTAAGTTACCGTGAAAAGAAATTTATGAACGAATTAAAAAATCATATTAAAGTAAAAAAAGGGGGAATAGAACCTAAACTAGACTGCATACACTAGAAAACTGACGAAAATAAAATAAATAAAGCCATGTAATGACTCTGACGCACTAATATCTTGAGTCACTACTTTGACAATGACTGGTGGTTTCCATCATGACAGGTGGTTACGTAGATGTGAAGAGGAGTAGTTGACGGTCTGACTCACAGACGAGGGAAGTACGCCCTTTCATTAGAACACATCTCAATATTTCTATCATGGAAAATATTTAAATATATTAACGTTTACAACGACTAAGATAGTTTATTCAATCTTTGGGAATGGAATACCCACTGTAATTAAATGAGAGTACACAAAGTGACGTATTTTACGTACAACTTGACGCAATGTAAATTTTTGTTTCTAATTTTGACACTAAAATATGTCGAAATTTTAATATTATTTTCCTGAGTCACTTTTAAAGTATATTATAAATTTCTAATACTCGAAATAACAATGAATTATTTCGCACATTAACAACCAAGACTCATGGTTACCGAGTTGGTCCCCATTTTAAACAACGTCTACTGATGTCGTAAACTTCCATATTTTTGAACAGTTAACAGACACTGGATTGAGTAACACAAGATAAAGTTATGTGATGATTCTTCTGCAACTTATGTACTCATAGACAGGCAGCTTATGATTGGATGGATCTGAAGTATTTTGGAGAGGTTTAAGGTTACAAGTATCATTCAGTAGACGCCAGAAATAACAAGCAAATACTGAGATATATTTTCAAGGTCCTCTGGTCATTTAACAAAATCTTTTCTTTTAATTCATTGAAACGACTAAGATTACAATGGCTAAACTTCACCGTACAGCAACATTAAATTAAAATTGGTATACGTAGCAAAATGGAATCTGACAAATAGGCGGGGTTTAAAATGGTATTGATAGAAGAAATTGACATATGTCGTTAAAGATGGATAGTATTTGTAAATGGGCAGGATCAAATCCATCCGAAAGAAATTATACTGAAGGTGAGCATGTTTTCCGTACAAATTATGCAATAAGTTGTGAGAAGACTGCAAATTAAATTTTAAGTTGCTGGTCACGATAAAGGCTTGTTTAAAAACGACGAATTTTAAGGCAGAACAACGAAAAACGTAGTAAAATTGACACGCATGGTAACTCCATATCCATGAATCGTTCCTGAAAGGCTGGCACGGGCAAAAAGTCATGTTATTGCAACACTTTTCTATTGTTACATATTAGAATAAAAGATTTCAATTTTTTTTCAGAAGAGATAAAAACCTAAAGAGCAGTTAATACATCAGTTAATGATCAGTTAATACATCTAAAACGAAAATCTTTTCGTGAACAAAAATTTAATTAATGAGTTTCAAAAAATTAAGTTATCTTCATTATTAAGACCGAATTACTAAAGTGCCAAACTAATTTCATACGAATCTGTCTTGTTCACGAATACTTGCAACAGGCATAATATTAATCGTCCTAGAGTGTCCACCATTCTTTGCCGAAAAGGGCCATATCATTCGAGAATTGTTTAATATAATTCCCTCCCCAAAGATGTAAAAAATGAATCATTGAATCTCTTCAAATTCGCGGGAAAAAGCTACCTACTGTACCATTGCTTCTACAATATAAAAGAATTCATTGATTTTAATAAAAGTTAAAATGTGATGTTCTTATCGGAAGGTATTATCATTCAAAAATGTTCAGTAGGATTTTGAATGATATCCTTTTTAGAATGTCATCGTACTTTTGGAATGCCATTATCTAAATATGTGGTATTTCGAAACGATGAGGATAACAATATATTATTTATATTAAAATTGAATATTTGTTGCTTAAACACACACATTTATGTAATTTCTTTTCGTACGTTGGGCAGGACGTACTTCCAATATTACGTAAATCCCATTTAAATTCTTAAAATAATTTTAAGTAAACGTTTCAATTAATACCAGTGCTTCTACAATGTAAAAGAATTTATTGATTTTAATTAAAGTTAAATTCGTCTTGTACTTTATCACGCCATTGCTGTAGTACTTTTTAAACAACTTATAACAATTTCAAAAACTATTTTCTTGCATGATTGTGTTGCCTTATGGCTCATATTAATTTAGTTTTATGTGTACTCAACATTGGCACGTTTGTGTACATAAATTCTGTAGCCCCATCCTGGCCCGGGTTTTTCTCCGGTTTTCCTTCGGGTAGAGGCGGATTTATCATACAGGTTCTCTAGGCTTTGTCTAGGGGCGGGTCTATTGTAACAATAAATCGTGAATTTAGTGTTATTTCAATTTTTAAGCACTATACTCAGAATAATCTATAGTTCGATAATAACTTACATGTAATTTTTTGCTTAAAATTACAAACATATTGACATTCTATTAGTATTATAACTCGCAGCTAACTTTTTATCTTATCTAGGAACTTTTGCTGAAATTTTTGAATCCGCCTCTGCCTTAGGGCCCTTGATCGGAATTGATGGGATGGTCCCTTGCTTGCTTCCGGAGAGTAAATTAGTTTTTTTCCCTCCACGTGGTCATACGCAGCTTGTACTGTTTTTTGACAATAAATTTATTATTAATAAAGTGAGCGTTTACGGCATATTGACTCTAAACCTTTACAAATACAATTTAGGGAACAAAAAAGTCAATGAGACCGACCACCGTTCATGAGCATGGTGCTTCATCAAGATGTTGAAAACCAGTAGTTAGACTTCGTCCACTTGACAACAGATCAATTAAATCCCGCCGTAAGAAGAAATGTTTTCACGCATTATCTTTATCTATTAATAGACATACTTAGCGGAAAACGACAGTTCGCGGAAGCATCAAGGAAACATCATTAGTATTCTTGAAGTGTCACCCAATGGGCGCGGAAGTCCTGACGCATTGAATTATGGTCTACCTGCTCAAAAGCAGCTTCTCAGTTCTGCATCGAACACCATACCTATGAATTCAGGGGTGACCACGAAAGAAGACGGGAATAGACATTTCGGATTGAAAGTCTAGAACGTGTGGGCTTTCCATACCCGATAGAATTGACGTAGAGATGTGATCCTCAACCTAGGACCACTAGATACCTTACCAAACCTTGTTTAATTAGTAGGTTATATAGTAGACCTAGGTGTGTACAGGTTTTCATTATTTTGTGCGGTCCTCCATTGATTTAGTAAGGCATTAGTGGTCCTAGGTTGAGGATCACTTCTCTACGTCATTTATATCGGGTATGGAAAGCCCAGACGTAGTAGACATTCAATCCGAAATGTTTATTCCCGTCTTCTTTCGTGGTCACTCCTGAATTCATGGGTATGGTGTTCGATGCAAAACTGAGAAGCTGCTTCTGAGCAGATAGAGCATAATTCAATGCGTCAGGACTTCCGCGCCCATTGGGTGACACTTCAAGAATACTAATGAAGTTTCGTTGATGTTTCCGCGTACTGTCGTTTTCCGCGTAAATATTTATGGAATTTATGTATATATGAAAAGGCCAATATTTTGCGGACCACATGAAAATGTCCCACGGACGACAGATTGAAAATCGCTGACGTAGAAGATATATAACATTTTAGAGGGAAAAGGGTAGAATTAATAAAGAATTATAGAATTTTTTTTTTTAATTATCCTTATTTTAAATAATACACCGAATTCAGCTGTAATAAATACAGTGGAAGCTTTTCCGCACCTTCTAGATGTAAAAATATTTCACTCCGTTTTATAATTAGCATTAAACAATGTAAGCAGATCATCATATATGAATAGTATGTGATAGTAGGACAATGGAGCATCACGTACAAATCCCTACGAATATTGTTTATGCCTGGATGGTCAAGCGACTCAGAGCCATCATTTGTTAGGACGCAAGTAGTCAAGTAATATCCTTTTCGAATAAATGATTCGAGTAGTTATTTTTATTGATGTAATTTTAAATGCTGTTATCTCGAAAATGTAGAGGAGAAATATTAGGAAATCGCAGACGCGTCTCTTAATGTTCTACAGCACGACACTTCACTTGTTTGAGTCTCTTCGTCAGATTACGCAGAAAAGGAACTTGAGCGTTTTCTGAGACATTGGCGTATTAATGAACCGTATATTAACCCCTTCATTTCCTAAATGAACCGAATGCGGACAAAGTCACGCGATAGCAAGTTCCTCGTCTCGGAATTTATTATATTTTCCACATTAGAGCTCTATATAAGGGAGAGAAGCCACATCTGCAACCCTATTACAAAGCCGAATCGTCCATTGTCCGAAAATTCGGTGGACAGAAGGGGAGGAGAGTCTATTCGCTTATTATTTAACCTTGATCTTACGCAGACCGAGGCAACAAAGGAAGAAAAATTCAAAATAAAAATTAGAAGAAGCTATTGTTTGATCGCGGTCGAGCATTTATTTTAACGTTGTCACAATGTTGAGTGAAGACGCTACTGTTTATAAGTGGATGTAAACACATCCTTTCAGAAACTACAAAAATGAGTTCCATACCACGTAGCTTGGACGGAGAAATGATCGGACGTTACCCCAATATCGTTAGACACCCACAATCATGACCATGTGAAAGCATCCAAATACTTCATCAGGAAAATTTCAAACACCTTATGAAAATATTTGGAATTCGATTACAATACAAGGATTTATTGAACCGCAAATTACTCGAACTCTGGTAGACATCTAAACTCACCGATATTTCTTGGAATGTAACAATATCTTGGACGTGGGAAAAGTCAGTTTTCTATCATAATGGATTTCCATTGGAATCCATCTGAGAGTCGGGAATATTTGGTCCTCGGATTCATATGTTGTACTCCCGTAATTGCCACGGACCTCAACATCCGGGCGCAGTTCAAGGCAAAGCCCTTGGGTTTACCCACGAGAGCAAAAACGGTGCTGCGACGTTGTGAGACGTCACAAGTTGAACTCTCACGGTCACATCGATTTGTAGCTAATAGTTTTGTCGTGCTTGACTGCGTCTTTTGTTTCCTTGTCGTTGGTGATAGTAGTTATCACAACATGGTGGTTGCTTTCAATACACACTCCATTAAATCATGGAATTTTGATTTACCCGAATTCCAAAGTATATTAGAACAGAGACAATTTTTGCAGTGCTTTACAATTATACTTTTCTACTAGTGCAAAAAAAATAGTAGTCTTTATAATAGAATTGTACATACATATCTGTGACGTCAGTCTCTACTTGTTTACTGGAGAACTCCACATTAGTGCATGAGTGTCCAAATGCGACCGGCTAATCACTACTTTTTGTGACTGGATAAAATGTGACCGCGTCTCCTCTAATCGTAGAGTTCATACGTACTTATCATCATTGCGTAAATGTATGTTAGCTACGATAGCAGCTTATGAAACGCCACCATTGTGTAGAGAACAAAACAAACTCCAGTTTCATATTCCCATTAAATTGGTGAGCAATATTTTGGTTACCACGGAGCATCTTATCTAAAGTATATGAATCGGGTGTATGATTTAAAAGATTTAATAAATACATTAGAATAAGGCAAACAGATCTCGTTGGGTCAGAAAAAGTATACATTTCTATTATTGTAAAGAAATATTTGTAGTAAAGTAGCACCACCACAAAAGTTACGGGTTTCCATTAAAGGTAATAAAATAATTTTTGAAGTAAACAAAACGAATTTATTTTTGAAGTTTCTCGATGACTTCTGGAACTACAAATACGAAGAAAAAATTAACAGGAAGATAGGATACCTGTACCAGTTGCTGTGTTACCAACAGCGCAGTCAATGACAAAACTGGCTCATGAAAAATAACACTTGTTGGGTGTTTGTGTAACACTATATTCCAGTTGGCACACAGGCTATATTGCTTATCAGAATAAATGAAGTAAGATTGTTCAAGGAAATTTTCCCAATATTCTATGTTGTTCTGTAATAAAATGCCGCTAAATAACAAAGAACCTGAAGATATTATGTCTTCAACACGCTCCATCAAGTTGAATAAAACTGTGATAACAAACTACAAACATGGAAGTGTATAGATTCGCAGTTCTTTTTGTCGGTGTAGATTTCATTGACAACTCGCGAAAAATTACAAGTGTTGTTTACCCAATCGAATACTACTAATTCCTGCCGTACTTATACATTTGAAAAAGTTATTTCTTTTTTAAGCAGATTTTCTACTATTCACAATTCTAAAGTTCGTACAAATTATAATTTCATTTTCATCGAAACATATTTTTTCTTTTTCTTTACATAATATTTATATTTTAATTGTTTTTAATTTTATATTTTCAAGAACTGATCTGAAGATCTTGGCTAAGTGAACGAAAGAATCAAAATTTAGTTATTATATTTTTTCGAATTTTACTCATGTTGTTTATTTGTAGACATATAATGAAATTTCTATCTCATATCACATTTTATCTTCACCCCTTTATTAAATAATGATTCTAACTTTTTGGTGCAAATTAAAAAGAATATATTTCAATACAATGATTTGAGACAATCCACTGATTTTACGAAAATGAGAATATGTTTAGACACAACAAAATTTGAGGATAAACCAATTAATATACATATTTATCGTGTTTTTTAAGGAGACTGTTTTAATTTCTTTAGCACAATTCAAGTGCGCTTCTGATTTCACTTCAATATATTATAAACACGAACAGTCTTATGAACAATTGTACTCATCTCACTAAATTAACCATGTACTTTTGTTACTTATTTCTGAAAAAAAAATGGCGAACAAATTGACTTCATATTTCTATCGCGAAAATTGAGCAAAGTCATGGATGGCAATTTCAAAAATAGAAGGTGATGACGAAGTCATAAATACATAACTGAGTCAAGAGTTTGAAGAACAATTTTAAGCCCAATATCTCTATCAATAAAGGTGAATTATTTGGCAAGCCTGTGGTATGAAAATCGGACAAAGTAATTCATGAAATAATTTGAAGATTCAAAGGATTCTTCTTATGGATTATTGAAATTAAAATGCAAAATATGGTTAATATTGAGCAGAAAAAATATTAAAATTGGCTGATATCAGTAGATGTGAATCTTTACTCGTTTGGCTTTTAACTATGAAGCTTTCGAATGTGTGTCCGTGGTTCAATTGCGTTACGTGAGGCGGACAATCCACTGAACGTATAATCTAAGTGACTGAATCGTAGAAGCAAACATATATAAAGGCATTGAAAAACATTGTTTTCAAGAACAGAACCTAAAAGTAACATGAAAACCGAAGAATTGAGAGGTCTTCACTACGTGGTTTGTTTATTTCTGTAAAAAGTGTATTTTCCTTCTGCCTGGATTTAAAAATAATTCGTAATTCCGTAAAAGAATTCAACACTGAAAAGTGAGAATATTTTTGAAGGTATTTTTCGTGGCATTTAAGTTTTGAAATAATAAAAAGTAAAAATTTAGTATCACGAATATATATAAATATGGAAACTAACATATGAATTTGGAATAATATATAACGAACTCTGGTAACACAGGAAAAAATGTGCTACATAATCCAGACGTGTTCCGGGCCATGCCGGATAGCCCTGCTAGTTATCTACCAAAGGAAAAATGTTTCTTGTTTATGGAAAGTGCTAAGAAACATCTTTACTTTCAAACATTCCATCACACACCTTCCGTACGTACCACTAACATATACACAGCTCTGGGCGGAATTTTAGATCGGACCAACCAACATCGACATGCTAACCATAGCAACTGCAACAAATGGCTATCGAGGAGGAAAAAGGCAATGTCAATTACGTTGATAACCAGGACCTTAGATTCTTAGGGTTATCACGTCCTATTTTGATATTCCAAGGAAGTTCATAAGTGTCAGCAAATGTTCCCTAGAATACAACCGTATGGGGTGTCCAGCTTAAAAGGCAACGAACCGCTGTCGAAATCCGTAGAGTCATCAGATAGATGAGTATTGACACTGCTTTTGTTGTACTGTGTGTATTGCAAACATATCGAATCTTTATGCATTAGTAAATAATAATGAGGTGTTGGAATAAGATCTACGAATATAGTAAACTCATTAACCGATTCAAGTGACACGTCTATTGGGAAAACGGGGATCCAATTTAAGAGTATAATTGAATACACGCAGTTGTTTGTGATATTATTGCTTTTATACCTTCTTTATCTCACATCAAGTATTATTAGATACTTTCATAGCCGAATTTATTTACATATTGTGTACTAACATCTGTTGCAAAGTACGTATCAAAAGAACGAGGTGAAAATTGGAATACGTCAAAGGGGAATGGAGAAAATCTGTGAACTGACGGTCATGAGAATAAAATTAATAATTTCAGCCTCAGGTAACGTTATGTAGAAAACATCTCGTATTTGATGATTGCATCAGAGCGAAATCAATAAGCATGTGTGCAGCTCAAATCTTTTGGACGAAGTACACTTTTGGAAAGATATGGCCCTCTATTTTGAACTGAATGTCTCCCTTGCAATAGTTAAACCTCAGAACCTCTCGTTCTTCAAAACCTCCATTCCCTTTTTAAACCCAATAGTAAATTATTAGAAATACAGAAATTGAGACAAAATTTAGATATCCGTTGGTAGCTCTGTGTTACACATGAGGCAGTGTAAACTAGAACAGGATGCGAATCCACAGACGTGCTGATAACCCAAGAAAGATTAATACTGTCTGGTCGTATAAACTGTGTAAAAAATAGAAGCGAGAAGGTCACTCTATCAGAGGAAACAAATTTGGAGCATTAAAGTCAAGGAGATGACATAGGGTCTTAACATCCCCACCTTTATGCTTTTAATTATTCTTCATTTTACGTGTGTACGGGCAATAACAAAGTGAACATTACTGGTTCTGAATTAAAGGGTAGATGGACAGGTTTAATTTTTCTGTGAATGAGCTATATAGTCAGGTTCTTCAATAGCAGTAGATTAAAAAATATAGGAAACTAGCATTTTATATATATAAAAAAACATTGTGGTTCCCCTCTGAATGAATGTTAACCCCCCAAATGTATTACCCGCATAGGAAATACATAAATGCCCCAGGAATTAGGAATATGTTTTACTTCTGAAACACTGATATGAAAAAGTTTACACTAATTTTCACCCGAAGAGAGAACAGTAACAACGGTTATGGGATTTTATTTCGCAGTTCTGCTAAGTGACGTAATATTATATTTTTATGTAACTCTTCCTACATGTAAATACGACCCTCCCAATTTTCATCTTGTATTTAAAATGTAAAAGTTTTAAAATGGTTAGACGGAAGAGTAGACCTTAAGGTCTGAGGCTCGCCAAAATAAAGGCACTTTTATTATTATTATTATTATTATTATTATTATTATTATTATTATTATTATTATATTTTCATTTACGTCAGTTGATCTCACATCAACTTGTTTTCTCATTTTTTTCTCTCTAATCAGTTATAATTTCAGTCCCCCGAATATTTCTAGATACACTGAATACATGAATAACTTCTTGACAGTTTTATTTTTGAAATGGATAGTTCCGTGTCAAAAGAGTTATCACCATAGCGATTAAAGATTTATATCAATGTGAGTGTTGTATTTGATGATAGACGTTTAGAATTGCAGGTAACAGAAGAGAAATAAAACGTTTTAAGAGCCTTGTCATCCCTGGGAATAATTAATAATTATTTTTATGGAGTATAGATTGCTTATAATACGGAGACGTCACAACAGTGCCCTGAAAGTTCATCTAACCCACTGGTCACCCACCTCATGAACCACTAAATTCATCACTTTAAATTTCGTGCACCACTGAGTGATGTTTCAGTAAAGGGGGATATACTCGCCAAATAATATGAGACCAGAAATTTAAATTTGAAAAATATTAAGTTCTCCTTTTTAATATAACAAAGGTTAAATGATTTTGAATTATTACAACATTGTAAATATGTAATTAATCAAATATATTTATTCAATTGGTGCAACTAAAACTTAAGAGGTTTATTTATGCACCTTGTCCAAGTTAAAAATCTTTTCAACACCTGACCGGACATCAATTACACAAGAAAAATGTTTTTTATTGTTATTTTTACTATTCGTTTAGTGTCAGACGCTTTGTGGACACGGCCCTTTGCTAACATGCCGTACTTTGCGTACAGCAAATCTTTTTTCTACCTGGGAGAGGTCTGACAAAACGCGAAAAATATTTCCCTCCCAGACCTTTGCGGACACTGTCTTCTTCAGAGAAAGAAATATCAGCTCTGGTTGTAATATCTGGTTTGGCGGAAATAGTCATTAATGTACGAAAACGCCTCTGACTGACACATTACTGATTATATTAAAGCTGGAGTGATAACACCTACCACATTATACACATGTCGTTTAAGAAAGACCATTCTCGAAGTCGATGATAAATGCTGGTTATTTTTATGACTACGTCATAGGAATTTTGTGTTTCAAATGTAACGAAAAAGTTTTTCCAACTCGATCACATTAAAACAAATCGTAAACTTATTCCAAATTAAAAAATTATTCATTATTTCAATCATGTAGGTAATTTTAATAATAAAAAGACTATATTTATATGATGTGAAGTATTGAAAATCAATTTTAACAAAACATTATGTTGTAAACTATTTGATACGTTTGTTGAACGAATGTGTTGTGTTATGTACTTAAACAATGGCAATACGAAGTAAATCTATGTTTTTTGAATCAATATTTTGGACTGTTTCTTTTTTTTTCATTTTGCGCATCCAATTCTTGGTAGGGACGGGACTCAAGATGGCAGACCTATTCAATATCGTTTTTTTTGTTTTTTTTGTTATAAATGAATAGTGTATAAATAATCAAAATATATAGTTATGCTTTGTTGTTTGTCAATTTTGGACACATTTTTCATTAAATATGAGTATATTCCATTAGGGCAATCATAAAAATAATTAACATTTATTAAAAAATGTAATGACGCACTACATAAACCCAACATCTCTGCTTCCAATTCCCTTACCCAAGTCCAACGGTTAGGTGGAAGAGCAGGCTTCTTGATCTCAACCTCGCCCAAAGGCATAAAATAAATAAATAAATTAGATTAGGAATGAGTAACCCAATTTGCTTAATTAGGAATTAATATTGTCAACGTGACAATTCTATTTGAGGTTTGACGTTCTTTCATAAACGACCTGAGCATAATGTTGTACGTGAAATTACTCTACTTTTATCATATTTAGTGATGTGTCAGTCAGGCGTTTTCGTAAATTAAATAACTATTTCCGTCTGACCAGATATCTACAGCTGGTATTTCTTTGCCTCGGCAGAAGGCTGTGTCCGCAAAGTTCCAGGAGGGAAATATTTTCAAAGTTTTGGCAGAACCCTCCCACGTAGAAAAAAGGTTTGCTGTACATAAGTGCCGTGTCCACAAAGGACCAGCAAACATTCATTTCCCTTTTCTTATAAATTATTCAAAAAAACAACAAAAAACAATGTCATGTGTATTCCATTGTGAAAAGAAGATCAAAAATTGCAATAAACGTCCAGATTGGTCCACCTTTTCGTTACCGCTGCTGTAACCCCATGAGCTGTCTCTTTGTCCACAGATGCATCTCCATCGGTGCTACAGCACCCAGCCCTGCGTGCGAGCGCCATACCGGCTCCGCAACCGCGCACTATCCGGATTGTTGTGATCACTACCACTGTCCTGATGGCAACGAGGCCTGACGTGTTGCAGCTGCCCTGAAGTGGAGGTGGAGCCACCGTGCTACCTGGAGGCCGGCGACTTGACTTATCGCTATCCGGCTTGTTGCCCGGCTGCGGCCTGTCCTCGGGAGGAGAATGACGTCAACAGTTTCTGGGGCTGATGCGACGTCGCAGGGCGATTCCCCAAGACGCCTGCAGCAACGAATTGGCAGATTTTTATATGTTATGCATGGCCTCAAATAAACGCTTTCTTATAATTGCTCTCGTCTTCTTAAGCCATACCACCTCCTCCTAATGTCAAGTCCAACATATCAGTCTACTGTCAGTAAACTCCGAAGTGTCTAATCAGGCCTTTTAAGGGGGACAGTTGATTTTTTCCCCATTTCTTTTATGAAAAAGAGAATAACAGAAAAAATATTTATTAATCATCATGTCGACTATTAGAAAAGGAGGGTATTAAATTTATATCCAAAATCATACGTCATTAATTCATTAAGAAATAAATGTGCCATAAAATTAAAGTTTGTTACCAAACCATGGCAACTTTGGTAACATATTAGCAATAGAATTGAAAAACGAAAAAGAATACACACATACCGTCGCTGTCCGGGATTTTTCTTAAACTAAACATCGTTTACTCAGGAAAAACTAAAATATATCTTACTGTAAGTTTAAAATACTTTTCCTTGCTGGTTTTTAAATACATGCACAGCACCCTAATTTTTCAAATTCATAATAATAGAATATTAATGGACAACGTGACTGAACACTACACGATGTCGAAGTTTTTCTTCCGAGTCACGACGTGGCTGCACCACTTCATTAAGATTAATATAAAATCGAAACTATTCGTTAAAATTTTACAATTTAAAGACATATTTTATCTTTGTTAAATTCACAAAACAAATAATTCATTAAATTTATTTTTGATTGATTTTTCCCCTCTTAAATGGAAGAATTTTAATAATTGTATTTTCAATAACGTTTTATCGATAATTTAGGTAAATTTTTGTGGATAGACAAGCTGTCGCAGACTTTTTTGTAGAACTCTTTGATCAAACAGTATTTTCATTCATATGTGTCACTGATCTCTAACCGTTTAGGCGGCGGAAGCAAATATAATTTTCCTTTTTTCCCGATTTTATCGACATTTATTGTCAGAAATCATTTCTGTCTCTCTTGTCACACATGTTCGGTCTTTGTTCATCCTGAACATCTAAACTAACTCCTTGTCAAATTTCATCACGATCGGTTCTGTGGTTCAGTTGTGATCAGGTAGCAAACAGACAGACATACTTTCGCGTTGCGCGTGTGTGTGTGTGTATATATATATATATATATATATATATATATATATATATATATATATATATATATATATATATATATATAAATAACCCTTTCCCTTATTCTACCTCAATAAAAAGGATATAAAATTCAATTTTATGACCATCATTCTCCAACTCCATTTCGTGTAACGTCGTATGAAGAAGAACTAAAAAGAATTTCGGTATAATTCTTGCTAAGCATCAAATTACGAATCCTGAATTCCAGTAATTCGTAAAACATCGGTGAGTATTGAAATCGCTCAAAAAAGAGTACCTCAAGACAGTATGATACACATACGCGTTTGTTGACAATAAAGGTTCTTTACTTGAAGTTGATGGCTAGTTGTCTCTCGTGTACACATAGAGCACGAAAGATGATCAATGTGGAGAATCTAAAATTGATAACACCGACAGTGGGATAACAATATAAGACCTTTTAACATTTTGTTATTCCCGTAAATAGTAATCAATGCAGAATCTTAACCGATATGCGAAGTGGATTACGGAAAAATATGAGCGGGTAACTTACAGAATTTTCACTAACCGATCAATATACCTTGCATCTTTCATTACTCTCATCCATCGGGTAGGACGAGCCGGTAACAAACCGTTCGACACAGCCATTTGCGAGACACGGATTGTTTACAAACACCAAATATTACCACGCAAAATATTATAACCCAAGCTTGTGTATCATCAAAGAGCGAACTAGAAATGGAGGAAACTCAAAGGAAAAATAAATTTAAAAATAATGAAAAAGGATGTTAACCAAAATCGCAATATCAAAATGTCAAAACACTGTTATCGATAAATATTTTTTCATCCAAATTGTACACTTCGTGTGACATTACCATAACAGAAAAACGTTTCGTGAGCTTTACATATTTGGGTTTATTTTATTTCATTTCCCTTTTCTGATTTGAGGGTCAATTTTTATTCTTATTTTCAATATCACTTAAAGTAACATTTTTTTCGAAGAATGCGTTAATTAATGAAATATAAAAAAGAAACAACTTATCCTTAAGGGTACCCAGTTTTTCAAAAATAAGATCAACTTCCACGACATCCATATTTGAATATAAATAAACAATTAACGACCTTTTGTAGCAGACAATAATTTTTCTTTGGAATTCTATGGAAAAACATCACTAAGTAAAAAAACAAGAACAATACAAAACTTGAAAAATCAAGAAAAAATCTCACGATGTTTCGGTACTCATTGGCATCATTATCAAGTGAAATACATTTGCGAGTGAAAGCTACAAGTCAAACTGAAATAGATCAACGGTATAAAACTCCAACCGATTTGCAAAGGATCGGTTCATAATAACATTTCCTATTTTTAACGTCAAAAAAGGGATATTTTTCGATACTAAACAATTTAAGCTGGATCCTCTGTAATAAATGGTGCCCAGATTCTCTCGCTAGCCGTCGTGGAGTGCTCATCGCTCTGGTGCTCTCTTCACGAACAGTGCGCGTGCTTATCTATCCTCAGTGTCTCTCATCATTACGACCGATTTTATCAGTGCAGTAAAGCCTGTTAATGTAATTTGCGTGTTGTGAGCCGACTATTGTACCACATAAATATTGTTTTTGGAAAAGGAGGTTTTCTACAGACGAAAACTAGCGTTAAGCAGGAAAACGGGACTGACCTCACGGCCATCCCGAGCCCGAGTTATCATGGAGACAAAAGTGTCACTTCCGGACGATATTTCAACGGCCCTCGGTGTACTACAGCAGCACCACACTTCGCCCCCCGGCTCTTCTAGAATCTAAACACCAGCAGCAAATCATATCAGTATTTTCACCATCGCAATGCGGAAATAGCGTTAGTGCGACAACGAACGTCAGTAATCTCTCTCAAAGTAGATGCAGTGTTGGTAATATTGATCCCTCCTCCTATATCTGCCACACAATTAAGCGTCAACGCACTCACTCTGAAACAACATCGCAATCCGCGGTATATAACATCCCAACTAGAAACTCATTTGAAAACCTACCCATTGAAGATGATAGGCCTCAAGCTGTTAGCATTCAAAATATAGAACCTACTAGAGTAATATTCCCCCAATCTTTATTCACGAAAATTCAAACCATGCAGAAATTGTAAAAAAGTTAACAGAAATTTTGCAACACGAATTTTTCCAAAGAAAAGTGCAAGGTTCTTAACCAAAAGTGCAAGTGAAAACGATTAATGATTTCTCCTCTCTCCGAAATAGTTTTCGTGAGAAAAACATTCTCTATCATACTTACAACGACCCCACAACACACCGCACTATTTCTGTAATCGATAGAAATGTACCCACATCTTACTCCACAGACGAAATTCAAGACGAATTGTAAAAAATGAACTTCCTAGTCATTCGAATAACAGACGTGAACAAAAAACCTTGGCCTCTTTGCGCTATAACGCTCACCAAATAACAAGCTGCGCAAAAGATTTATGAACTACAGTACCTATTCCATGCTGTTTTCAAGGTTGAAGAAAGACGTCAGCGTCCCGGACCTGTTAGATGCCGTAGACAAAATTACGGGCATACCAAAAAACTGTGAACTTACAAATCGTTGTGGTCACTGTGCCTCCGTAAACCACACTGCATCGGAGTGCACTACGCAAAATCCTGCGTGCGCCAATTGTAAGGAAGCATATGCATAATCCAGTCGTGACTGTCCGTATTACAAAAATATTATACATAAGAAAGGTATGCCAAACAAACCGAGCTAAAATAACAGTCATTCCACCAATTTTACCGCTAACCATAATCCCCCCCAAAAAACCCTTCTCTACCTCCAAATATACGCCTTCGAACATCCAACTCACCTCCACTATCTTTATCCTCTTAAACACTCTACTCAGACAAAGTAAAAGCAAGCTCACAACCTAGCTCCCAAAATTCACTTCAAGCTCACTCACTTGCACAGATAATTACTCAACACATACAAATTTGAATCACCTCCTTATTAAATCACCTCATCCCTATCATCACCTCATCCCTATTCTACAATCATTCCATTGAACATTGTTATCTCACAATGAACAAAATTCATATACCTCATGCAAAATACCCTCATGGAAGGCCGATGGCGTAAAGGCAAAATATTCCATTACTAGCAGATTTTTCACAAACTAACCATATCAGCGTCGCTTTCATTCAATAAACCCACCTCTCCCCAACAAACCGATTCTTCATCCATGGCTATAATATTTACAGATTCGATCGACCACATTCTCGCGATTTTGGAAAAAGGTGGAGTTGCAATATTGGTCAAAAATAATATAAAACATTCCCAATTGCCGTCCATAACAAATATATGTTACGAAAATGTCCGCGTCGTCATCAATACAAAAGATCATAAAGAACTATGCATTGTCTCAATATACAGAAGATCTTGTAAATCCTATTAGAAGGGTGATTTTATACACTTTCTAAGCCCAACAGCACAGATCCTATTACTGGGGGATTATAATGCAAAACATACAGTATGGGGAAGTCGACTCATCAACCACCAAGGTAATCTCTTACTAAACGACGTAACAGCTCTTAACATTACTATACATTCGCAGGACTCCTCTACGCATTACTCCTATAATTCAGATTTAAGTCCTGATATTATTGACATAGGTTTGTCAAAAAATAAATAATTTTGTATATCTCAATGTATGCTCAGCATTACCATCTAACCATCGACCTTTGACATTCAAACTTTCACTCTCCCCATCTGAAACCAAACCACCTTATCCATTCAATCTACATAAAGTCAACTGGTATCATTTTCAAACTTTAGTGTCAAATTTTGCACCACCCATTTAAACGTTGCGTACATGCGCTCAATTCTAACATTAAATCATTCAATTCTGGATGCCATAGACCTATTAGTATCCTCACTTATTCATCATGATAATATAACTCCTATACCTTCAACTCTCCACAAACTCATTATACATAAACGCCAAATACGAAATGGCTCGTTAAAATGACGTTCCCCTTTCATAATAAGGTATTTATATTTATTAGTAAAAATTGTTCACAAACTTCTCTCCATAGTAAACGCAAATTATCTGCATCATCAGACATCAACAACGAACAACAGGGAATCATCCTAATGGACCATAGCCAGACGGCTTCTAAGAAAACAATTGATTATCCTCCACTAGAAACTAATAACGAATGTGCACATTCACTAGCTGATAAAAGTCAAGTCTTCAGGGAATACCTAGTCAAAACGTTTACGCTACACCCGACTTTTGATCTAAATAGTGACCAATCAATTCTAAAAGAAAGAACTGTAAACCCAGTCACTGTTCCTCATCCCATCAAATTCATATCCCCAATTGAGGTAGCAGATAATTTTGCAAATGCAGCTCCAAAACTATCTAATGTGCCCGACCTCATCTCTACATACATATTAAAGCAAACTCCCGTTCAAGCTAATAACACGGAGAGTAGCAATATTCAATGTAGCCCTCCGTCTCGGCTACTTTCCATCCTTATGGAAACGTGCTGATGTTCTACCAATTCTGAAACCTGAAAAATGCCCAAATGTTTCCTCTAATTACCGTCCGATCAGTTTGCTTTCATCTACTAGCAAAATATTTGAAAACTGTTTACTCATCCGACTGAATTCTCATTTATACTGTGTTGGGACAATCCATCACCAATTTGGATTGTGACCCTTCTATCTACAAATCATCAAATATTACGTCTGTCAGGGTGATTGATTTCGTTACTTCACAAGTTTTAACTGGGTTGTTCCATAACAAAATCCCCTTCAAAATAAATAAGTTAGAAATCAGGAAAAGGACGAGTTTTATTCTATTAACTTGGAGCAGAAACTAAGTGCTCGTAGAAAGAGAAACCAAATAACATGGAAAAAATATTTTGGTGCCAACAACAGTAGGGTACGTCAAATCGTCTGCAATTATAGTTTCTGTGCAGTAATCTGCAGCACTCACGAATTTGAGTTGTAGAAATCTTCAAGTTTCACTTCACAAAGTTCAATTACAATGTGCATATGCTGCAGTAATGACACTTAGTTGTTTGACTGATCTGAGCTCGAGTAGCAAGGAAAAAACGTCTCGGTTATCCGTGAGCCGGTCGTAGAAGAGCGTTTAACACAGAGGTCTTCTCCGTAGGAGCTATCTAGTCAGAATGAATTTTAGCTGCGATCAGCAAAATAATTTCTCCTTGGTAACCTTCTGATTCGTCGAGAGAATCCTTTGTCGCTGTTCTGGAACCTTCCTAACAGCGTTCGTATTTCTTGTCAATAAGTCTTGCGTTGACATTCTAGTAAACTCCAAACAACATCATTTCTTGTCTAGGAACGCGTACACATATGTCGTTCTTTGAAGTATATAAACAAATGTTCGTTTGTCTTGCGTTCGGTATCTTTGAGTGCAGAATGTCTTCCGTGTGATAACATGTAATATTTATGCAAGTGTGTAAGAGTATGCATGGAGTGATAATATGTAGCAGTTCTGATAATATTCTCCTACACGTCTAACTGAAGATATAATTCAAGTCTTTCAAAGTTCTCAACATGTAGCTGCTTTTTTCCTAGACATAGAAAAGGCATTTGATGCAGTATGGCATCCTGGACATTTATACAAGCTGCAAAATCTTGGTCTTGCCCAATATCTATTAAATATAATCATCAGCTTCCTATCAAACCCTATTTCCAAGTGCGACTTCTAAATTCATCTTCTAAATCACACCCAATCTTAGCTGAAGTCCCACAAGAGGCGGTATTATCACCNATATCCCCACTGCAAATGAAACATCTATAGCTCTCTTCGCAGACGATACAGTGATCTACAGTGCCGACAGCGATATTGACAGTGCCGTAGCAAATATCCAACAACATATCAACCAAATATCGTCCTGGGGAAATATATGGCACATCAAACTAAATCCACTGAAGATATGTTTGCGCAAAAATATTCACCTTGCGCAAACCAACCACACCATCTCCACTCTCATTTCATTCGAATTCAATTCCGTGTCTCTCACATAATACCCCCGTTAAATACCTAGGAGTTCTCTTAGATACAAGACTAAATTGGAAACAGAATATTCACTATTGACTCGCAGTAGCCATTAAACGAGTTCACTAGTTNCTCAACAAAATATCGTCCTGGGGAAATATATGGCACATCAAACTAAATCCACTGAAGATATGTTTGCGCAAAAATATTCACCTTGCGCAAACCAACCACACCATGTCCACTCTCATTTCATTCGAATTCAATTCCGTGTCTCTCACATAATACCCCCGTTAAATACCTAGGAGTTCTCTTAGATACAAGACTAAATTGGAAACAGAATATTCACTATTGACTCGCAGTAGCCATTAAACGAGTTCACTAGTTTTATCCCTTATTGAAGTACTCATCTTCACTACGTATCCATTCACGTATCCATCTCTACCGTTCTATGAACCGACCTATCCTCTCTTACGCAATCCCAATATGGGGCGCAGCAGGTAAAACTAATATCCACAAAATTCAAATATTGCAGAACAGAATGTCAAATTTTTCAGAACAAATAGTCAAAGCACCTTGGTTTATCTCGAACTCACAATTGCACAGAGAAGTTGATATTCAAACCATTCAAACTTACTTCCAACGAACAGCTTCAAAATTTTACAAAAGCATCGCTTCTATTCTTTCCACTCAAAATTACGAACGAGGAAAACATCTTCCGCGTAGGAAACGTATAAAAAAAAAGCTCCCCAGGCATTTTTTCGATCCCCATAGAGTTAAAAACATATGACGCATGATCTTTCTACTTCACAAATGTATCTTTATAATGTACTTAGCATTTAGTTTTTAATATTGTATTGTAACACATATATTGTAAATATTTATAACCTGTACTGTATTCCAAACCTGCTGCCGAAGACTCAAAAGCCTGCAAGAAAAGTAATTAATAAATTAATTGTACGAATTTTTAATTTCAACAGTTTAAAGACTCATATTTTGCAAATATATAAGAAACAAAAATTATTCTTACAAACGGATTTGAACCTACGACGTCTCATTTTACAGGTTTTATTTGGATTTCGTCATCGGGTCGATGCCCCATTACCTGGCTTATATGACTTTAACCAACCTGACGTATGTTATAAAAATTAAAGTGTACGGCGTTTCTTAGATAAATAATGTTATAAGAATGTTCTCTTAGATGAAAAAAAAAATTCAATGTTGAAAAATTAACGGAAATAGTTCTCTCATCTGATGCAATACTCAAAATTTATTGTTCAAAACTGTATTTTCCGCTACGAGCCTCAAAAAATTTACTCATTGTTCGGGTAGTATTTATTTTTGGCCTTCTATGTACATTTTTAGCACATGTTTCTGTACACTTCCCTTTCTCCCGAGTATGAATCATCCATTAGTTTTGTCATAACCTTCTGTGATGGACTTTGGTTTTAAAAAATCTGCAATTTCTTGTTTTCTTATTTCAAAAAAAATTCTCAGCAACATGTAAAAGTGTACTTATCTGTTTGCAATGATTTTTCCATCAAAATTATTGAACTAATCCTGGTGAAGCAAGTCAGAGTGTCAACTTGAAACCCGTATATAATAATAGATTATCATAAATTTACCATTTTATATGCTTTCCTATAAGCAGTTTTTTTTCCTTGACTGATTCATCAACGTGTATAAAAAACTATTAATGATAGTAACTCAAAATATTAACGGGATGTTACTTTTTATAGAGGCTCAGGAAGAAAGAATTTCTCTGTGTTCCAATTTTCAAGGTAATAACTCAGTTGAAATGAGATTATTCGATTTTTCATGACTGCTCACGAACTGATTGAGACATTACCTAGTATCATTGTTAATTCAAATAAATATATATGAACAAGCTTGTGGGGTTTTCGATATCGTACTTTTTTGTGTATTAATTACGAATATATATTTGAATATAATTTATCTACGCTAAAATTCTCTCTTGTAGCTATTCTAAACCCCTGAATATTGATGGGCCTCCGAGAACTCCTGTTATTATAATAGGAATCGAAAATTGTTTCATTTCCATCTTGGTTATATTTGTAATTTGTTCAATATTAGAATTGTTTTTTTATGGTACGGATTCCAAAGAATTTTCACAGTGTCAAAGAAAACAAACAAAATCTCTAGAAGCGAAATGAATGATATATGTTTACAAGCAGTAATAAATATCTAAAATCCAATCTAATGTAATAGTAAAATATGCATTATTTGTAATGTACATCGTTGCGACTAAGTGAATACGGTAGAATACGTACGGATATAAATTTGGTAGATATTTTATGTCAACATAGAGACAATCCCCATCCTCTACATTGTGAGAGAACTTTCTGTCCAGAAATTATTTGTACTTAAAATAAATGTTCTGTATCAAACCTTGGGAATTTTAATTTAATATTTATTAAAACAAAAGTACCACGAAATATTTTGACACTTGGGTAAAATTATAAATTTACATTTCAATATACTCAATTGTTAACACAGCTTAACATAGAAATTTTATTTTAATTGTAAGTGGATATGAAATATTTTCCTTTTCCAAAATATAGTTGTGATTGTTGGGGAAATTTTGGTTTCATTTAATGTTGTAGCCTATGATTTTATAATACCAGTGTACATCCGTGTAATTCATCTCAACATTATTTATATTATTTCCAGACAAATATGAAGAGCAATAAAGTCTTTGGGTTCTAATGACTTTTTTTTTTTGCATCGAATCACAAAATCCAAGATGTGATTCACGTTTGTTCCAGATGACGAATTCTGCAATGCATTTCTCGGATCACGACATTCGCGCCGTGTGCTCACAAGTGCTAGTCACAACAGCAAGCAAAACAAAGGTCATCCGTAATAACATTCAGGGAATCTGCGGTTCGGGACCATACGGGTGATGTATGTCAGTTTCCTTTCGCATTCAAAAAACTTATTCTAACCTTGATGAGGAGTATTGTAAATCTAAAATTAGCTATTTACATCATTTTTACACAAAAGTAGTCGTTGTAAACAAATTTCATTCCGTCATTTAGATACTAAAAATAATTTATTTCGTATTCGTGTTTATGCATAAACGAAAAGGAGGTTGTGAGAGATAATAATAACTCATGTCATTGAAACCCAAATTCTTTAAACAGTAGTAAATAATAAACATTAGTACTCGTTGACGTAGGAATCTGAAAGGTATTTCACGGAATGCAAATTGTACAGTCACACAGTCACGACAACAACAAGCCCCTTCCCTGCATTCCTGCTCACGAACTGGTTAATTTATTGTCCGCATATATATCTAAAACACGATCACCACGAAGCAACATTCTTATTTCGAAAGAACGCGGATAAAGAATGAGTATTTGATGCATCGTTTCCGACGAAAACAGACGCGGAGTTCCACTGTCAGTCGCCCATCTACGTCACAGTGTGCACGGAACTCGTGGGGATTTCCCGGCGCTTCGCCGAGCGAGAAGAAAACGAGCTCTCGCGCGTGCTCCTCTGACCCCTCGCTAGGGACGCCAAAATGGTCCCTCGGGCTGGATAACATGGCGTCGTTAACAAATTAACAACTTAGTCAAAACCACTCCGTATTCTCCACGCAGACCTTAAAACAATATATAATTATCAATGATATTTGTGGTTAGGTCTCTTCATTGATAGATGATGTGTTCTCCAGGTCAGGACAATGAAATCTACTATTGTTAAATATATGTCATTAAATTCGTTAAATATATGTAATTAAATTTGTTGTATATTGTAAAAAAATTGTTAAATAGATGGACTGTACATTATATTCATTGTGTTAGGTTTTCTGCTCATAAAATTTCAACCATTTGGAGAATAACTACATCTGTAAGGATGCTGTTAACCAAAGATTTTTGGTTAAATAAGACTTTCAAATTGTTTATTCCCGTTCGTAAAAATGTCGCATANGTTTGGTTAAATAAGACTTTCAAATTGTTTATTCCCGTTCGTAAAAATGTCGCATATTTGTGAAATGGCCCACATTCCACAGAAAGAAATACAGCTAATTCGGTAATATGATGACTATTATCAATATCGTAGAAACATTTTTCAGTTACCCTTCTCAAAAGTAGTTCAATGGTTTATCCATCTCATTGTATTTAGACAAAAAATGTAAATAGAAGATACAAAGCATTTGTCTATCATTTTACCTAAGGAAATCTGAACGTTTTCAATCACACATTGTACACAATCAGGTTTCTATTCTTTGGACCCATAATTTATTAATCTCGAGAAATCTAGTCTCTTCAATATTTTTATATATTAAGCAAGCACTGAAACGATCCTACTTACAAAACCACGTTTGATCACATTTTATAAAAATTCCAGAAAATGTATAGTGTCTTAAGCAGGCCATTCGCTTGTATCCCTAGTACTTTAACCAAGTGTCCAGGTAAATGACAAACTACGAGTATTATGGTACTATTGACTTTCATATACAAAATGAAGTATTGTGAGATACATTATACGACCTTAAGATGGAATGCAAACAATATTTATTGCAAAAGTTTAATTTCTTGCCATGTTTAATATATGTTACACCAGATGACCAGTTGGACCAGTTTTTGAAAAATATTCAAAAATGTACTTTGACCTTCATGACCCTTTGTGTTCAAGTAAAAAGAAAATTGAAAGCACGTGCATGTCAGAAGTAAATACTACCCTAAATACAAAAAATGAAAGCAAAATATTTATCCATTAGCTCAGGAGTGCTGCGCACAGACGGACCGGACGGATGTCCAGCCAAAAACCACTTTTTCGGAATCAGGGGTCTCCAAAACGGATATTTCCGCAAAAATCTCGTTTTCGAATTTTTTCACGATTACAATACTTTCTATATACAATTCTTTCTACGTATATGAGAAAGTAAAATGGGCCTAAAATCCAATAATTGGTTTGACAAACAATGTCGTCTCCACTGATTATTGAGTTCCTACTTTACCGATAGTCGATCATGTTCAATAATACGTTCGTTTTGAACTTAAATGTGACTTATCTACCCGAAATTGAGAATTATCAGATACGACATAAATATTTGTCGGTGCGCACTAACAAATAATGTATGGTACATAATTAATATGGTGCGGAAGGACTAAACAAATTAGTTTCAAACTTTCCACGGAATTGCTAGAGAAAACTAATTATCGTAAGAAATTTATTTTATAACATAATTCATAATATTCTACTTTGTTCTTATTATTCAAATATAGTTTTACTGAAAATTTGAAAACACAATTACAGTCAATTGAGTTTTTATTATGAATAGAGTTCAAAAGACAAACAACCATGAATTCTGAAAAACTACATAAATCGTGAAATATACCTAGATATAATTGACTATATCTTGTCAATTATGAAACAAAATGGATCAAATTTTAACCAACGAAAATTGAATGCATTTGAGTATTTTTCAAATAACAAATGTGAAAATCCATGATATTATATTTTGGAAAATTAATTTTGAAAAAAAGTAGCATTTTCCGTTTTTGAACCAAAAAATTGTCTTTGACAAAAATGTTACAACAATATGGTTGAAAACAATATAATGGAGCCTAAACTTTTCGTATAAAACACTATAATTATCTTTATGAGAGTATTTTGTAAGCATTTTGCATTTGCTGTTCATATAGGCTTGATTTATGTTAAAACAGACTTGGATTCACTCAATGGTAAAAAATGACAAAAATATAGAATCGATGGGCATAAACCTCATTTTTCAACGTAATTAACTAGAAAAAAGATTTTTGTTGAAGTTCGGGATGGATAACATTTTTTTGGCCGATGTAACCACACAACACAAGTCCAGATGCAGTGTAGGTTCTTTTGGGAAGGAGCGGGATTCACACATATACCACAACCCTTATGGTAGAGTCCGCTGCCACCAGCTCGGTTTCCCGGGCAATTAAACACACGTGTAATAACAATAATTAATGATTTAATTTAAATTAAATAGAGATCTGAATATTTACAAACGTAGACAAACTCTCAAAATCATTAATACATATATAAATCTGTTCTTACACAAGTAATGCTATCAGAAAGCATTAATACACATAAATAAATTGAGTTGAAGACAACAAATTCGGAAAACCTCTCTAGGTTATCTGAATCTCCAAAATTACAAGTTACTTTTCCCAAATAACTAACTGATACAAGTTATGTCACTCGCAACTACTAGCAAATGAATTTAAATTACAGCAGTACTTAATTCTTAAGCGGTCTGGCGACCAATACTAGCCAGGTCACATCTCAAAACCTGCGGGCTCAGATCACACAGTCGAGTCCTCGAGGATTCTCAATCCTCCCAATATATACGGAAGCAGAGGTCACGTGACCACGTCTTCGCTGCCACAATGAGCACTCCAAATCGTTGTTCACCCCTCAGCCGTTCGGGGAACGCAGATTTGCCATTGTCTCTGCATTCGGCGAAAATACTCCTTTCATAAAATATTAACATTCTTTCTTTAGGGATTTTAGCGGCCTCGCCTCAGTACACATGGCGAGCAAGTCCCTCTCACAGAAATAGGCTTAAGGTGTCTCGCCCGGTCAGATATGACGAACAAATGTACTTTCACAGAAAGGAGGGTACTCTCCTTCCCGGAAAAAGCAGGGGAATGGTCCACACAATGAATGGAAAGGCTTAGTTTTGGGTCCCATGTCCGTTGCAATTCCGTCTTAGCGGCATCCGGCTAGAATCCGTAATCTTCTTAACAGTGTCCGGCTTGTGGAATGCGTGAAAATATTAATAATTCACAAATCGGTATTCTGAACTGGTCCTGATGTTACAGCCGATTATACAAAGAGTGACCCAATATAATTTTAAATTTCAAGAGACTACTTAACACTTATGTAGTTAAACTGTAAAAACTATTTCGATTATTTGAGTAAACACTTTTTTTTGGTTGACTAAAATAATTTTTGACAAAATATGGTTGACTAAAATAATTTTTTTTCAAAGTGCCAACGTCTCTTTCAAATATATACATTGACGCGTTGTAATACGTATTTGACTCTAAAATACAAAATGATGACCCTGAGTTTACATTAGTGACTCGAAAAAATCTATTTGCTTAGGCAAATAGATGAAATAAGTTTGATGCTGGATCGTATAGTTGTATTTTATTATTTAAATTAAAGATGTATTAGAAATGAATATTTGTAGCGTTTCTCATGCTACACATATTGGGGCAATCAAAACTTTACTGAAACGATAATTTGTAGATTTTCAGATAAAATTTATAATCAGTGAAAGTGTGATATTCATGCTATATAGTATAAGTAGATGTTAGTCATAGTTCTTCTACTTTTCCCAAGAGAACGGATTATCGTAAAAAGACAATTTGCATCTTCTTCTTTTTAAACAAGGGTATAACATTAATATCTGGTTTTAACCTTTTCAAAACGGTGACATATGCGAAGTTTCAGAGCAGCATCACTGTAATGATCAGGTTCTGTACTCCACATATTTAAGAGATTAACAGTTCACTTATCATTTCCAAAAAATCCATTCCAGATTACTACATATGAAAAAACTCAAATTCATATGGAACATATCATTTCTAGCACTGTGAGTCTACTCATCCTAAAAAAGATTACAATAGAGCTGGATTATATATTGTATAGGCTCATACGCCCACGTATGCTCATATTTGTAGAGTATGTATAATAACGTAATAAATCATTTTTTACTGTAATCTGAAACTTCCCCACACAACTTTCCAAACCGTATTTGAGATGCAAATTTGTTTATCACTAACTTTCTCCGTCGTCGCCTGCCAAGTAATCGCGAAAAGATTTAAACGATAATTCGGTATTGAAATACTTAAATATTTCATGAAAAATGTGTTAGTTTCACCAACAGAGGATTAGTACACTCGTTATCCAATCAGAATATTAGAGCTGTCATCAATGAAACAGACTGGACTAGGTGCGATCTGTACGAAACATGGGGTTTTTTTCTGGACTCATTTTACCTTTGCCCATATATTCATTTTTCACACCCCAACTACATCTATGATCAACCAATAACCTAAAACAGAGATTCGAACTCGGGACCACTCGGGTACCGAGATCGAATCTCGATCCCGTCTCCCATTTTCTCTCAATATAACATAATTAATATGTTACCTGGCGGTGAGGTTCACTGCAATTTAAGAGAAACTTTTATCTTTATATTTATGGAACTGTTATGCTTTCATAATAACTTTACAAAGAAACGTAACGGACTTTGCTGATTTGATAACTCAAATTTCACGTATGCAACGTAACGAGAACTATGTGAAAAACCACGTTTTTATGTACTACGTTATGTAAAGTACCTTAGTCTCTTACAAAATATATCTTCTTTTTTGTTGGGGGAAATAGGGATTCCCTTTTCCCTTACCTACTAACGAAGTACTTTTTTGTTGTTGTTGAAAAATTGCTTGATAAGTACAATGGTCTGTCCTTATAATAATTCTCCCTATAACGAAAATCTCTCCCATACGTTGAAATGTACGAGAGTTGTTCGGTTTGTCATAATGCTCTTTATAACGATGGTATTTCATTCGTTCAAGTCTTTTCAGTTCAAGTTTCATTCGTTTCAGTTCTTTGCGGCTTCAGAACAAAGTCGGGTCAGTGCTTTGGAAGAGGAAAAGGATGCAAACTAGGGTAACTGACTTCTTCCAATTATGTAAATAGAGTAGAAAAATAGTAAGATTTAATAAGGGAAAATATGTAGATACAGCAGGAAATTCTAAAACAGCTTTTCTTGAAGTTTAATGTGAGTAAATAATTGTAATATTTTTATGTAATAAGTATTGTTGTGTGTTTTTATGTAACAAGTATTGTTGTACGTTTGAAAATAATGTAATTTTTAAATGAATTTCATCAAATTTTGGTTTCTCTCAATATAACGATTATTAATGGTGAAAATGTCTAGTCCCTTGGATATTGTTATAGAGATAGAGGGGGAACTGCATGTCGCAAAAAGCTATTATTTTCTTTTCCGAGGGTATACCAATCTGGAAATGTCGAGAGTACCATATATACTAAAAAACACTGTATCATCAGTTAAGGGATCTCACTTGATTCACATGTGTCTGATCGGCGTTTTTCACAGCTTCTCAATTTTACATGTAAACATGAACCCCCATCCCATTTTTGTTCTTTTTTCTTATATTTGTTCGATTGTAAAATATTCGCCAGGGGGGTTGGATGGGGTGATTCACATTAAGACGTGAGTACCAATAATAGAGATATTGCTTTTATTGATATTATTAAACATCCCTAAAAGGCAAGAAAATATGAAAATAGTCACGCAGCACTACAACATAAAAGCTGTTGAAATGACGTCGCTAATGTTGTTAGTTCTGTAGTATGAGAATCCTCGTGCCACTACTGATCCTTCAAACCAAGGAAATCCAGAATTCAGTTGTGATACTGGAGTATAGCAAATTACCATTCATAAACCGTGAACTTTGAAATTCCGAATAGTACATATCTGAATAACTCGTGTGAAGAAGTTTGAACATATCAGGCGCTAGTAAAACACATAGCCGTTTATGAATGACTTTGATAATGTTTTCTATTCTGTGTATATGTTTATATATATATACTGTCTCTTATACACATCTCATCTTCTTCTTTTTAAACAAGGGTAT
>NNCF01127384.1:247141-265554 GCA_002313205.1 Laupala kohalensis
AGGAACTCGGAAGTTAAAAGAACCTAATATAGTGTTTCATATCGATCAAATTCTATGGAAATTTGAAAACAGTCCCTTCAGAGATCGTAACCATAGAATACCGTCAACTTCAAGATGGCTCAGGCAAATATGACCCCTGCAAAGTCGAAAATGTAATTTAGTTAATACATAACAGTTTATTATTTTAAACTACAATCTAATTAAACCTAATTAAATAAATAATGAAAGACTTATGACCTTTTATGGACGAACAATATGTATTATGTGATAAGAACTCACAACGTTTCCATTTCGTTCTGAGTCATCGTCAGGTGATTTTTGAATCATATTTTCTTCGTCCATAAAAGATCGTAAGTCTGTCTGTCTTTATTTAATTAATTTATTATTTTATTTTTAAAACTCTGGACGTTCGAAAACACTCAGGTTGCACGTAGTACCTTGCACCGTTGGAAGCTGCTTTCGACATCCCTACTGCCCCACCGGGGAATCCGCAGTCGGCGACGTCAACGTTCTCTAAATCGGCGTCCAGGCATGACGCTCCATCCTCGGCGCGGTGCTGAGCTATGACGTCATCGGCGCGGCGACCGCTTCGTCCTCCGAGGCGTATTTAAGCGAGGACGGCTGGCGCCAGAGACTCACAACACAGCTTCGTCCGCTGCCGCTTTCGCCATGGCTCGTTCAGCTCTTGTGTCCGCTGCCGCAGCTGTAGCTGTATTCCTCATATTAGCGGTTCTCGTCCAGGACGGCTTCGCCGCTGCCAGTCTGGAACGCGTGCAGGAATATCCTGGTATGTATACATATATTGTAGATTTTGGGTGTTCTCAATGTTATACACAATCTGTGGGTTGGAATCTACTTCTGAGTTACTTTGGTTGGAAAAATATCCAGGTGGGTTATAGGATTTTCTATTTACAAATTTCCATGCAAAAACAATCGGATGACTTAACTCTTTGATTTGGCATATCTATTCCGTTTATGTTTTTATTTGTCGGGAGCTCTTTGAACCGAGTATCAGTCACCCTCAAAGACTCCAACAATGCTAGAGAGTCTAGAGAGAATTGCTAGAGAGAATGATTTAATATAATTTAAATTTCTTTCGTATCAAATGAAGTGTGCCACACGTTTTTTTATTGTAAAGATCGTAGAAAATATTTATTGTAAACATTTAGGTTGCTATTGTTCTATTGGTATTGGGTATTCCGTGCGATAATGACTGATTTGGAGTGAATCTTGAGTCATGGGAACAACTAGTACCATGATCCAACTTTTTAGGGTAACACGATCCAACTTTACGATACCTCGGTCATTTTTCAATATTTATTTATGTGACATGGATGGAAGAGATATTTCCTAAGTTATGTAATTTTTTGGTAATACTATGCTGTTGATGTAAAGAACGTTTAGATAAACTATTTCTTCGCCTGAACAATATATATCTGACCAGGATTAGAACCTTCGCGCATGGATGTTTACGTCCTCTCAGAATACATTCACGAGTTGACTAGATTACTATCCCTCTGGGAGAGCTCCATAAAGTTAATAATCATCTCTAGGGTGAGTACAAGTCTGAAAACAGTTGAGAAACCGTATTTCCAGGAATTCTTCATAGGAGAGTTGGATATGATTTAATTGCAAATTAGTCTCCTACATTCGAAAGATTAGTATTTTAATATAACTGGCAACATTTATTCCTTCAGTGGTTTCAATTTCAAATCTACAGTAGCATTGCAGTTCACGGAGTCACCAGCCGATCGAGATTAAAATTTTTTGACCTTGAACAAATATTGGGATAAAACTGGTTAGGCGCATAGTTCGCATTTTTTTCTTTTTCTGCCACAAATGCTCAAGATAAGTATATCGAGCATGATTTTTCCTTGGTCGAATTGAACTTGTTTTCAGATGATATCATTCTCTAGTATGTGTGTGTGTGTGTGTTTGTTTGTTATTTCTGCTCAAACGTCGACGAAGGATGCAGTTCAATGAAAACATTGGTTTGATGTTTCGTTTCCATTATAAGTTGATTTTAATGGTCTCCATTATAATTTTTGTAAGTTGGTTTCTTTACTGATTTTCGGGCAGTTTTTGTTGTTGTTATTTTTAATTACTTGCTGTAACTTTTCAGAACCTTAAGAAACATAAATAAAGAAAACGGGAAAAAGTGTGTTGAGGATCCATGACAAAAAATTGTTTGTATTCTCTCAAAGCACGGATAGATGAAACTATTAAATTCATTATAGTAGAACTCGCATTAAAAAGAGAACGTCAGTGAGGAAACTTTAATGTGTTCTGAGAAAGCAATAAACTTTAACATAAAGGAGAATTTCCCAAACAGAAAGTTGTTTGTGATAATGCGGGTACAGACAATAGCTTCCTTGTTTGTGTTTTAGTATTGTACTTAAGATAGTACGCTAGATAAAAATGCAGATAATACGGAAATCATGCTCCATAGGTTTTGAAGTTGTCACAATGATTTCTCAAGTAAAACCCAAATAAAATAAATCCAATAAAACTCGTCCCGTTTTACTGTGACCAGGGTATCACTTATAAATGTAAAACCAACACATGAAACAAACACCCAGTTTCTATTTAACTATATTTCAATATCACCCAGTTGTGAGTAGGTTTTGTATTGTGTGAACAAAATATTTCAGCTTATTTGCCCAGTTTTATTAGGCTAAATTATAACCCCTAGTAGTACACGGTCAGCAGATACAATTATGCATACAATCTTCCTTCATACATTTCAATGGCAATTCTTAATTGCCTAAAGATAATTGAGTGAAACAGCAAACGGCGGCAAATTTACCGCGTAGCATTACACGATTATCAAATAATATACAAAAATATCTGTATAAGTTGCCAAATTCAATTTTTGTCGAACAGTCTAATGGGCGCATGAAGATAAATAAAATATGGAATTTGTCGACGTACAACAGTACAGTATGATCCTATGGTCTCGAAGTCGAAACTTATCAAACAAATATTTCATTAGAATTACGTAACAATAAAATATCTCTAGAATAATAAATAATTTAAAATGTGTTGCAGGTCATCCACGAGAATGTCTAGACAGAGATCTTGAGACGTTCTTTCGAAATGGCGCCTCATGGGATATTCCAGGGCAATGCGTTCGCAGACAATGCGTCTTCCCTTTCATCACTACTCATACGTAAGTATCTATAGTAGTCAGTCACGAGATAGACTTTTCGCAATTCTTTGAGAACAGGAAATGAGTTAATCCATTTCAACCTTCAGATAAAAGTGTTTGATACGAGTTCTAAAAATGTAACAAGTTCACTGCAAAATTAACGAAATGTAATAAAACTTTTAACTTCTCAAAATATTTTACATGTTATATACTTCTTATTCATTTCTTAAACCGGGGGAAATATGATCATATCTAATAATTTTTTTTATAGATACCATGATTACTAAAAGATAACATTCCGAGGATATCTGATTATCACAACGAACATTGGGAACATGCTTCTCAAGTATTAACGCACATAATAGAATGTCCATTGCATCTATTAACACAGTAAATATTACAACCGCTCTGTTATTTATGAAATCGCTGAAAGCTCTTGTTCATATCATTACTGGAGCTTTGTGTTATATCTGAATTAGTTCAACCGTACACTCTAAATTTACTATTCATACTCGTCTACTAACATATTCAGATTCTCTACTAAGGTTGTACCAAATATTTCACTAACTATATGTTACAAGTTTAGCTCTACTCAAATAATCATTAAAAATAAATTCAGGTTTCCATATTACCCTTCATGCACAAACAAATGTTTGTTCGTTTTTTCGCGTACCGTCCATTCAGTTAATTGATTCTGTGTATACTATGTACTTTTATCAATTAGACAATTTAAATGGTGCATCAGGAAAATGTAATTTTTAATTTAATAATTCAAAAATTGAATTTTCCTGAACAAACAAGAGACCACTATAAGAATACGATTCAATATCAAAAACTTTCGTATTTTATGATATGCAATACGAAAAAGTAAAGTAAATAAAAGTCATAAGTCAGTATACATCGTATAACAATTAAAATAACTTCATTAATTATGAGGGATGTTGCCAGATATCTTGTTTTCCTTCTCATACGGTTCATAGGTCGGAAGATGTTCTTTCTAGAATTTTTACATGATTAATAGTTATGTCTGTAACATCTAGTATAAATGAAACTTACTCTAGAAAGTGAAACAGTATGTCGTTTATTTCAGATGTGGATCGGTGATTGTTGAGCCCCCATGTGAGCTGGAGTCTGACTACTCGAAGCCGTATCCAGCTTGCTGTCCACAGCCAAGATGTCCTCAAGAAAACCTGGAAACGAACGATATTTAACCCATTCACAAAATGCTGCTCCAACATATTTCTCCTTGCAAAGAAGACACTCATGTTGGATTGTAAATAGCCATCATACCACATTCCATCATACCTATTTAAGAATTTCATTGAATGTATTTTCACTTCATTACTCCTTTGAGCCATATCATTCTTATTTTAAGAGAAACTTCTCAAATTTATAAACTTGACATGTAATTATTTCAGCATTCTAGTCTCTTTTATTGTTGAAATAAAATTTTCATAAATAATCTATGCACATTGTCTTCAGAATCGCATTCCCGCCACTTTTTCCTGCTAGAATAGGGAAATGACACTATTTGTTAAACCCTCCTGAAAGTCACGCAAAGAAATATTCCATAATTCCTTTACTTTCCAAGGAAAAATTCAATAATATTCTCAACTGTGTTATTTCAACTCGACACATTTGTTTGGTATTAGGAGCTGGTAGATACTGTCATGTAACCATCCTAGAGATGCAATGGACTACTTATTATTACTTATATCTATTTGTAGGACAAGGAGTTAAGGATTTGATAGCAATTTGATGATATTAAATTACAATGAAATACTAAATGTATTTAATAACAAATGAGTTGTTATTAATTACTATTAATGGATAAATTCGCAGTCGATAAAAGACTGTAGGATATGTAGTAAACAAAAACGTTTGAATAGAACTCGAGAAGTTACCAAGAATCTACATGTGAGTTAACATGTAATCCCAACGCAAAAAATATGTGTATTGATTTATCAGTCGATATTTATCTTAAACGTATGTGATAACTATTCTCTAATTTTTTTAAAACTTTGGATTCAATTTCTTATGCTTGATATGAATGCTTGAAATGTTAAAGTTCTAATTTACTTTACAATTACTAGATTACTTTCAAATAGCCTTCTAATACCGTAAATTTGAGATCTAGAGGTCATCTGTGTTCATGAATGAAATGTTCACGAAGCACACGTGGTCCCAGTTGGGAAGTATCACAATCTCACATGTGGAATGATACTTGGCGTATACTTTACCTGACTGCGTTGCAATTGATATGAAGCCGTGTGTCCTGCAGCGTCTTTCCGTGTGGGAAACTAAACTGTGAGCACTTTTTGTTTAGTTGATATCCACACAAAACTAATACTTCAAGATTCACTAATTGTTATTTTTCTTAAATCGTCAATTGTTTGATAACGATAAACTTGCCTGTTGCTCTTGGTAGAACAAACTCCTACTTCAGATGTCCACTCAGAGACCTTCTCTCTGATGGCGCCACCAGACATTCGTTATTCGGCGAATCCCGAGCGACCGCTCGCCGAATAGCGACTAGTGTGGATGGGTTGCTTGCTGTTTGCCGCGTCACGAATACTGGTGCTCGCCTTACCCGCAATGTGTCTGTCTTTTAGGCATGAGAGGTTGGCATAGTACACCTACTTGTAAGATGTTTCACAAAGTTGTCTCAGAATGAAGATTAAATAAACATAATTTCATAATATAATTGCACTGATTATTTAGGAATTGTTGTGTATTAAAACGCAGATACTCTGTCTTAAGGAAGTAACTTAATATAGTTTCTGGAAACGCTTAGCTTGGCAAGTAGAGAATGGCCAGGCACGTTGTGTATCCAGAATGAGTCTAGAAAGTGTGAGGCTGATGCGTGTCCAGGTTTCTGATTCACTGCTTCATTTTTCCGTCGAAAGGGAGCGAATTTTGAAATTCCAGGAGACATTGCAATTGAATTCATACGGATTTAAAATATATTAGAATAAATATATGTCAAAGTATTTTTGAATGCTTTTTCTAATCAAACTTCATGTAAGGATAAATTTTTTCGATAGCTCTACAGACTTGCTTACCCGGTATTTACATTCCATTCTATTCCAATGTAGTATTTGTAAATTGGAAATGTAGCGTGTTACTGAAGTTGGGTGGTAGGCTATTGTTAGTAGGGGGACAGGTTAGCTGGGTTTACCATCAACTTGGCCCACGTGGTGGAATTATTATAAGTTGGTAGTAATAGATAAAGTTATTGATACTAACAGGAGGGGGATAGAAGCTTTTCAGTAGTCACAGCTATATGAACTGCGACATTCATGTAAAAAGCAAAAATATTTGCTGGTCCCACCGGGAATTAAACCAGGGATGACAACGCGAAGAGAAAGAACACTGCCACCTGAGCCATCAGAGGATGGTGCTTACATGAATCACGAGTAAAAATCCCAAAGTTACGTGATACATTTTTTTTGTGGGGCTTTAGGGCTCGTCATCATCGAGGTCATTAGAGCCCTTAAAACTTGTACAGATAGGGAAAATGCAGTTACGCCCAAGGGAGAGCCAACATGTCTCTCCCTGCGTGTGGGACTCGCCGAATAACTCAGCCATACCCACTAAAAACCCTCCTGAATTACAACTCAAAACTCAAATCCCAGCATATCTCAAGTCTTTACTTAAAGCATTTTTTTAAAAAGAAGAATAAGAAAGAGGAAAATGAAAGATACTCTAGCCCTAATAGCGTCGGGATCGAAAAGAACAAGAGGTGACCAAGGAAGGTCAGAAAAGAGAAAAGAAGGAGCCTTACACAAGTAAGTGGAAGTAATGGGAAGTAACGCCAGAGTCAGCTCGGGGTCCCGTGTTTGCCAAACACGTACTTACTAGATGTAAGCCCCCTGGAGGGTTACGTCATACACACACACTCATATATATTTTTGATTCTATATAGACAGCCTACAAAATAAAAGTAAGATATGAAAAACTAATTCACTTTGTTTTCTTTCTTCCATTGGTATATTCAAATAACCTGCCACTTTGACGGAAAATGGCGAGTGACGGTAGTGGCAATAGATCGGCCACACGCTCTCGAGATTCACTGTGTGTGCGCTTGATAGGAAGCGCTAGGGCGAGAATGTTGAGAACTTCAAGAGTTTGCTGTTTGAACGTCGATGAGTAGTCCAGGAAAAATTGACATTCCACAAAGGGGAAATTTGCATAGAGATGAAATTTGGTATACATCTTAAGGTCATCATTTCGAATGAAATATCAAAAGTTCCCATCGATCCCACAATTTGAAANTTTTGAATGAAATATCAAAAGTTCCCATCGATCCCACAATTTGAAATTGGTAAAACTAAATATTTTAATTTAAATTAACGAAAACTAATATTACTTTGATCCGAACAGATCAAGGATTACGCCGTCATTATACCACGTTAAAAAATGCGCCTAGTACTCTATCTCGTACGTAGAGTACGATTATTGAGTAATTTAATAGAAAATTTCACATTTTAAGCTCCTCTCACCAGACTCATGGGATACAAATTACGTTACAGAACGGAACATTGTCATACTACGTTTCCATGTAAAACTCGGGTTGATTGCGTGAATTAAAAATTTCTGGTATGCAGGTATTTTATAAAAAATTATTTATTATTCTTCATACTTTGTTGTTCCTTTTGACGCTAATTTTGTTTTGAAATCGTGTGTTTGGATATGTATTATAATCACAATCATCAAATATATTACATGTGCACATTCTAAAAATTAATTATTAATTGCAAAATGAAGTCTTCTTGATATTTACAATACAATTACTATAAGTATGCAACTAAATTAGAAAAGAAAAGTGCGTATAAAGTTTGCCGAGTGTAAGTCTGTATGCGTGTACTCGCACTTGTGCGCATTGTGGGGGGCAACGCAGCATTGATCGTTTTTAAAGCACGCTAGCTCGCAAGTGATGCTATGGAGGAAAAATACATAATAACCTTTTTTGTAGGAAATTTTATAATCTGTACAATTCATAACAAATATTTTTACTATAAACAGAATCGCTGATGAGATATTTTCGAACAAAAAATTCTATATCAGTGACTTTTGACCTTGAATAAATTGTTTAGCACGAGTGGGATCGATGGGGACTTTTGATATTTCATTTGAAATGATAACCTTAATATGTATAACAAATTTAATCTCTAATTTTTGTCGAACTTTTGTCTAATTTTTGTCGAATTTGGCCTTTTTTCTATTTTTCCTAGGTTATGAGGGTGGAAGATCGCTCAAAGCTTCCCCGAGTAACGTGATGAAGTATGAAGCAGGAAGTAGCGGTTGAGTGTGATAACCATAATGAACGATTAAAATAGTAAATTACATAGTATTTGTAACGTATTCAACTAAAAATAAGCAAAACCGCGTGATTAATAATTACCCAGTAATTACGCCTGATTCTTCCTACGCAATCCTAGTGCCCCATGCGCATTCTTTAAAACAAAAAATTACACAACGCAAATAATACAGAATATTTAAATACAGAGAGATATTAAATTAAATTAGTCAAGAAACAGGAATTCCAAATCTCAAATACAAAAATCAAATATTGGATGATACGAAGTACGTTGGTTGCGAAGAGTTGAAGAAAAACACGCATTTCATAGAAAACAATACATTTATGAGATACATTTCAATTAAAATTTTTATAAAAATATTTCAATAAAACGTATCACAATATTTATAAATTATATAATTTTTAGCAATTTTCCGCTTCCTCTATATTTTTAAAATTTCCTCTTTAACAATAGTAGATGTAAGCACACCCCCTTCCAAAACCCATGAGAACTTCTCTCACTTATCATGAAATGAAGGTAATATTCATTAGTCTAGAGCCTCAACGTCAGTTTGACAATAAAGGGTTATGTCATAAACATTTATGTNATTAGTCTAGAGCCTCAACGTCAGTTTGACAATAAAGGGTTATGTCATAAACATTTATGTATAATTATCTACCAAAATATTGATACCACAAGACGAGGGTTGCCATAAACAAAATTTCAAATCTAAGACGTGGAAACCAAAACCCCCCATTTTAAACATAACTAATGAAAATGATTTGAGCTCTTCATAGTAATTAAATAAGTTTAACTTGTTATTACGTATCATTAAGTGTATACAGAAAGAGATACGTTGGCTATTCTGAAAACTGAATCGATCCTTCTCAGTATTGGAAAGGAAGTTAAATTACAAGAACAACTCAAAACTATAATTCTAATTTTATTTTCTCACAAAAGATTTAGTGAGAAAAAAAATCATTTTAAAATTAATGGAGTGATACAACGTGTCGCCTTCAAAATGTCCTTCCACGACTCCTGTACTGCGCTGCGGGCATGAAGCACACTAAACTACGTTTGTTAGCAACTGACAGTTCTAAAAAATGACAGGAATCACACGATAATTCCTAAATTTGGTTCTCGAATGCGGTTCAAGATTCATGAACTCGGCGACATCTTCCCTTCAATCCCCTCTCGTTTGAACGCATTCCACGCACTATTGGAATCCGAAAAGATTCGCGGGATTTAAGAATTTTTATCCGCTTTGAAAGACGTCAAGTTGCCAATTATTCACAAAACATGGAAATATTCACCAAAGCAGGTCTTATTCATTAATAATTCATTCTACGGATTGTTACTATTGGATGAGGACAATTATTTTGTGATTCTGAAACTTGATGATAAATTTAGATTGTCATTTTATTTTTTCTTTGACAAAGGTCGCATTGTCTTCACTCACGTTATGATGGTCTGCTACTTCCGTCAAAATTTTCCTATTTTCCAGTTTTTAGTGAAGTATTCTTGTACATGCCTCCTAAGTTATAAAACTCTTAACACTATTACGTACCTACATGTGTGTGTGTGTGTTTTAATACATTTTTCTGTATGTTAAGCCGGTATTTCGTCACGATATAAAAAAAAACATAAGCCCGTGATAGTAGTAAGTACAAGATCGTAGTAATTTAAAGTCAAATAATTTTAATACTTTGCCCCAAAAGGGCATACAAACTCATTACCTGTGGATAAGGAATAGTTCAAATTACCATTTGTGGGATACTTAAGCCTAATTCATCTGGCGGACATAATACCTTAATATGGGAATCACACTCGATCCTAATGGCATCTTCAACTCAACAGCATCGCGAATTTCAAACGATCGCGATGATAAGTCTCCGTCACACGGATTATTCTGAAGACCACGGCGGTGCACAAAACATTGTGCCTAAGTTGAGTACGTATAAAAATAAATTAATATGAATTATAAGACCACGTGCAAGAAAATAGTTTTTGAAATTGTTATAAGTTATTTTAAAAGTACTACAGCAATGGCGTGATAAAGTACAAGATGGATTTAACTTTTATTAAATCAATAAATTATTTTACATTGTAGAAGCACTGGTGCACGAGGTAGCTTTTAACCGCGGATTTGAAGACATTCAATTTCATAATATCTTTTATATTCTTGGGCAGGGAATTATATAGAACGACTCCCGAATGATAAGGTCCTTTTTGGCAAAGAGTGGTTGACACTCTAGGGCGATGAATATTACTACTATTGCGAGTATTGTGTTCGTGAACGAGACTGTTTCGTATAAAGCAAGGGTGGCACTTCAGTAATTCGGTCTTAACAAACACGACTGTTTCATAAATATCAAAGTAGGGAAGTGTTAGTATATTTAATTATTTAAATAAATGTTTGCAAGAGCTTCGGGGGTGAGATTTACAAATTATCCGAACTATCCTCTTCTGAATTCTGAAAGTTTGAATGTTGTGACCGAAATTGCCCCAGAAGGTAATGCCGTAACGCAAATGGGAGTAAACGTTTGCAAAATACACGCAACAGTAAATACGTGGACTAACTACGTTAACTAAGATTCGGAATGTGCAACACAATTTGCTTAATTGGGAATGAAGATTGTCAACGTGACAATTCCATTTGAGGTTGTCTTGAATATGGAGACCTAGGAATTTTGTTTTCGTAACAGTTTTTAATTGTGTTCCGTTTAAAGAAAGAGAAACGTGAGGTAAAGATTTTGTGATGCTATTGTAAAATGACATAGACATTGTTTTGTCAGTGTTTACAATGAGACGATTTGCATGGAACAATGCCGAGAGGTTAGACAAAACGTTTTGAGCGTTGGCGTGTTTACATAGTAAATTAGAGTCAATAGCAAAGAAAACAATTTTGCAATATGATGTGGATGATGACATGTCGTTAACATACAATAAAAAGAATATGGGGCCGAGAAATGAACCTTAGGGAACTCCGCAAATAAGAAGCCTAATTTTTGAAAGAAAATTCTGAATTACTTTATTTTTAGTAAAATTCCGGCATGTTGATATCAATCTTTTAAATAAGAAGTTAGCTATCGATGAGCAAGTCCACGAATGCCAATAGAATGCAATTTTCAAAGGAGAATTTTGTGATCGATGACATTGAATGCTTTGGATAAATCAACGAAAACACCCTGAGGATATTTTCCACGGTGAAGAGATATGGTAACATCGTTTAAGAAAGGAAATATGGTGCTTGTAGTAAAAAAGGATTTCCGAAAACCGTGTTTATCGTCAGAGAAAATTTTATTAATTGATAAAAAATCTAGGAGCTGCTTCCAGAACAATTTTTCTAGGATTTTTTAAAAAAGTGGGTAGTAGTGACATTGGTCGACAATTTCCAACATTGAGTTTGTATCATTCTTGTGTAAAAGTTTCACTTTAGATCTCTTAAATATGCTAGGAACCACCCCTTTTCATAAAGAACTATTAAAAATATTTATGAGAGGATGTAATATAAAGTGGGGCGAAAAATTAACAATGATCTATCCCTATTGAAAATTTGATTTTTAATGAGCTGATGATTCTCATGACTGCACTGGCGTTAATTTCGGAAGTGAACGTAGAATTGGGTATGTGGGTGGATATAATTGAAGGACATTGATTTGTATATATTGAGTTCGTTATTTTACCTACTTCTGAGAAGTAAGAATTAAACAAATTTGCGATGCCCTTTGGATTTGATAAGATTTTGCCATCGTTTAGTAGATAAATTTTTCTGAAGTTAATGTGTAATTTTTAACAATATTCCCCATGGGTTTCGCTTTGTAATTTGATTTTAGTGCCTGCATGTAGTTTTCCGTAACTATAGCTGCATAGACTATTTTCGAAGAATAGTCTTATATTTACGAAGAAAAAAACATGGAATTTGGGAGGTTGGTTACAGAGTTTTGAAAGATAATAATAATAAATTTAGTGTCAAAAACGCAGTACAAATTGCGTATGACCACGTGGAGGACGATAAACTAATTTACTCTCCGGAAGCAAGCAAGGGACCATCCCATCAATTCCGATCAAGGGCTCTAAGGCAGAGGCAGATTCAAACCTTTTAGCAAAAATTCCTAGGTAAGATAAAAAGTTAGCTGCGAGTTATAATACCAATAGAATGTCAATATGTTCGTAATTAAATGCAAAAAATTACTTGTACCAATTATTATCGAACTATAGATTATTCTGAGTATAGTGTTTAAAAATCATAAGAATTGAAATAACACTAAATTCACGATGTATTGTTACAATAAACACGCCCCTAGACAAAGTCTAGAGAACCCGTATAAGAAATCCGCCACTACCCGAAGAAAATCAATATTGAAATCGCCACATATAACGGTAGATTTAGTAGATTTAATATGTTATATGTTTTAAAATGATTCCGAAGTTCCTAAAAAATATTTCAAGATCTGATCGAGATCTATAAATACACAATACAATAATACAGGAGTCAGTCAGATTAACTACGCAGAAGTTCATCTGAAGTTCTTGTAGCCTGGCAGTTGAGAAGATAAAATATCTTTACGAACGTAGATACACGCACCTCCATGGAGGTTTTCCTTTAAAATTTTGCGGACAGTGAGAACTTGCTAAATAATAATTAGAAATAGCAGTATCATTGAAGTTGTTAGTTGAAAGCTAATATTCTGCGAGGTTTAGCAAATCGAATGGATTTTCATGTAATAGAATTTCAATATCTGTCAATTTGTTTGAAAGGGATTGGACATTATGATGAAATATAAATATTTTATTTTCGCAAATATTTTGTGATTCTCGAAAAATGGAATCGAAGTTAGATTGTAGTGGGGAATATGAATTTGGTACAGCTTCTGGTCCCGGATCAAGCCCGCACACTGCACCCAAACGCGATTGCCACTACATCGTACTTTTGAGCGCAAGTTGTAACTGTGTATGGGGGCGGTAGGTGATGTGGATGTAGGAATAGATGAAGACGCGGGAGATGACGAAACAGTAGGTGAAAGAACGGGGATAGGGGAAGAAATTGTTGTGGAAATAGCAGAAGAGATGGGAGGTGGAGGTGACGAGGTAGGAGCAGAGAGAGGTGGAGGAGGTGGTGATGTTGGAGCAGGAGGTGGTGTGGGATTGGGAAAAGGGCAGGTGGATAATGTGAGGTTAGGTATGAAGCTAGGAGAGAACCGATGTTATGTTTCCCAGAAGGTCTCAGATGTAAACAATGCTGGGTAAAGTCCTTATCAGTCAGGTGAGATTGCAAATCGATGATTTTTGTGTCTACCCTACCTGTCAGGTGATTTTTGTGTCTACCAGGTGATGTTTTTGGGACATCTTTGCCAGGTTAATCTCGTGGTTTATTTGTGGAACATTGAAGCGTGGAGGCAGGCAAGAGAGTACTATGTTTGTGTGCTGATTGGCCGTTTTTAGTTTTTGTACATGTTGAGAAGCGTTGAAATGACCTTCCCAGTTAATAACGTTCTGCTCACCTATGATAATTTCTGTGTCCTGCTCTGTTAGTGTCATAGTGTAGGTCTTGAATAACTTCAACCAAACGTGCGTTTGACCTGAAGACAACGGAGACTGAGAATTGGTAGGGAAAGAATCCATGCCAAACGGAGGACATGTGGCGACCGTGCGAATCAGCTAATATAAGCACGTTTGATTTCTGCTGGTGGAAGTGCGGGCTTCATCTCTGGGTAACACTACTTTACGTGGATTTGGAAGGATGTGCTTACCAGTGTGTGGTTTGTGAACGGTTTATGCACTGCACGGGAAAGGATGAAACAGGTAGGAGTATTAGTTATTGAAGGAAACTGGGATATGTCATCTAACACACTAAACCTATTCTGAGTGGAGAGTTGGAAGGACGTCGAAAATTCCTGACTAGTCCAACCGCCGACGGTTCTTATTGATCTCTTCCAGCCCACTGATCCATATCAATAATTATATTTATAAAAAACGAACTATAATCTTGGTTCTTCAAAAATCTAGGGAACATTATAATGAAATCGCTGTAACAATTACTTTAATATATAAAGACTTTTTAAATAATCTAAAAATAGGGAAATATTACTAAAATCTTCGTTTAAATAACTACAGAATAGTACTATTGTAGACAATTAAAAATAATTTTAGCATTAACACAATAAATATCATAGCCAAAATAAATTTATTAAAAAAGTTCATGTACATCGTTACTTGAAATTCAATTGTCTTTGAAAAACTCATGTTCGAATAAAAATCACAAATATACATGAGTTATGAAGTAAGAAAACAAGTTGTTGATGAGGAATTATGTGACAATAGTACAAATTTGCACCGGAATTGAAATTTATAAAACGGTCAAATTATCAAGAAATAAGAAGAAATGCAAAGTTATCTCCCTGACAAGCATTTCACATGATAAAAATAGCAATGATGAATGCGGGCACTCTTTGATTTAAAGATGGAAAATAAAATTACTCAGATTCCGAACCAAAGATTTTGACAATGCTTACAAGGCAACTAATGAATGTACGTACAGTACTTTGTTGGCAAGTGTAGAATGGTTCCATTCTAAGTATAAGAGAAAAAATTATTTTCTAATACAATCAATAACTGGAGCCAACAAGAAAATTCACAATTCGTTATAACGTTAGAAAGACGGATAGATCTTTACCAGAGTAACTCACAATCAGGCAGTAACAAATACTGTGTAGCAAACAAAAGAACCGAAACCAAAAGTCTTCAAATCCCTGAATGACTGAAACTAGTAATTGCATAATGTGGGACAATCAATGGTGGGCATTGAATAGCAAAATACTCGGTCAGACATTAAAAAATGTTAGTCGGAGAAGAGTCACAAATAATGTGAGTAACACGAGCAAAAATTATATAATTTAAAAACTTCAAGTAACGGGAAAACCTTGAAGGGTTGGAACACAATCTGACAAAATACAGTACACACAAAGTAAAAAACAATAAGTTGATATAACCTTTCAGACTGAAACGAAAACCATTAAGAAATTGCGAAGTTGGCTTTTAATGTTAACACTTTAAAAACCTGGAAACAGTTGGATGATGAGCAACTATTACAACTGTTCAATTACCAAAATATTCTAGAAGATTATGCCATGAGTAAGTGGTAACAGAATAATGAAATATTTTCTCATTCAGTTAGCCGAAAAAAGAGATAAAAGCCGATCAATTAATCAACTTTTGTAAACCCTGAAAGCAAGAAAAATTTTGAAGCATTGCCTAAAAGAATTGGATCAATTTAACGAGCTGCATTGCGCAAGCTCATGCAGATTCTGCGGCGACGTACGCGCAGATATCCGCAAGAAATCCCGCTGCGCTGACACTGGCGGTGCAGAAGAAGACACTGAATGCGCAGACTTTCCATAAGATACGGATCTATTGGCTTCTTCCCCATGGGATTCGGGATCTCCGCCATGCGCACTTTACGGGGTCTGAAACATTATGAGCAGCAATTAATTCTATGCTCAAGGCAACGTATATAATATGATAGGTACATATAATAAATTATATAATAATATTCCCTTGAATTTCTTGTAATAGATTCTTCGGACTCGTATCCCTTATTTTATATCTCAAACGTTTTTCAATAGAACTTAAATATATTTACATTCAGCTTGAGGGAAATAATGTGCTGCATCTATATTTAGGATTAGAATATGACAACTACCTTCTCTTGATTGAGTTGCCAGCTTTGAGAGCCACTCTGCCCGTTATCCACGAAACGTCATCCTGACGTTTCTTCCGCTTCTCCGGGGATCGAGGACGCACTGATCGAGTGAATCCTACTGAGGACGGAGAACACGAATGGTCCACGTAAATCCTCTCTCGAGGACGCCCTCGCGCCTTCCGCTGTAGCCCAGCATCCNACAACACGCTTAAAAGTTGTACTACAATTTGAAGATATATATACAATATACATCTGATAAGAATAATATAACGTATATTTGGTACGTTTGATGATATTAAGATGACTTACAATCATCTTCAAAAGACGGCACTGCGAAATCTTTCTCTGTCGCCTCGAAGTCGATTGGCCATGACTCCCATTCTTCGTTGGGATCTGTGAAATGTTTATCATTAGTTCTCTCGTATATAGTTGTCACTATCTTAAAATATTGAATTTTTCCCCTTGTGTGTCAGTACCTTCCTTCATGGATATACTGAATTTTTGGAATATTGATGACGTAGGTATAACAAAATTTAAATATTACTATGTTATGCTCAACGCTGAGAATCGTACATTCTGNCTTCACCAAATTGCCTAATGTCAATAACAGATTTTGAATCTATTTCTACAAATTTTTAAATATCGTATACCTGATAACGCTGACAATTATGGTAAGGAGAATAACATGTTTTTGTAATCCACAGAAATATTTGGTTCTAAATATTTACAATCCGCTTGACATGTAGAAAATTAAAATGCATGAAATCAATCATGTCTGTTTTTAATGATGAGCCAACTCTGTGATTGTCTTTAAAATAGATTTCAGGAAAACTTTACACCTAAAAATTTGTAAATCTATTTTGGTCTCCAATGCATCTTCATAATTTATTATTTCACTTACCCTTCACTTTTGGCTTACAAACACAGCACAGCAAGAACCTTACAACGAATGCACCCACTCTGCGTAAGGAAGGCATGTTGTAGCTTTAGCCTGTGATCTCCCTCTACCTCTCCGTTTCCAAGAAACGTCCCAACAGAACATCCAGTATTCTACTTATAATAAGCGTTGCTCTATTATTTCTTAAGAATTGGTTTTCTGTAATAGTTCACCCTGCCCGACTTCGCACGAATTTTTTTTCGATATGGTTCGTTATGGTTTAGTGGAGACAAAAATAAGATATTTACGTACAAAAATGTGGATGTTTCCTGAATTCAGCCGAACTCGGTTCAGGCGCCATTTGGTGAAATTTGGTCTTAGGTTTGATTGTTCATTAAAGAATACGTGTTGTGTAGGGTAGATTTCCAAACTGTTAGATATATACAACTTACGTTCATTTATTAACGAATAAGAAGAATGTAAATACAGAATTTGTTAGGACGTGAATGTACGAAATGATAATATGTCCTGTGCTATAGGACGTGAATTATATGTGGTAAATTTGGGTCGTTGAATATCACAATTATTTACCGTAGAAGAATTGTCGTTGCTAATATTGATGTAAATAATCTAAAGAAAAGAAAAGAAATGATAGTTTAAATGTTACGTGAAATAATTGATTATCTAATTGTGTCAATATTGGAAATTCTGATGTTTAATTTATCTTTCTCATAATTATGTTAATTCGTTTTTCCGTTACTTACGTTCCGTTAAATCTCTTATCGAGCTGAAATTTTACGTATGTGCGTGGTTTGTGTGATAATACATGATTCTCATACCAGTTTACGAAAGTCTATCCCTAAAGAGGATGAAATGTAGGTATAGACCACTGTATATTACCAAGCATTAAAACTGCGGTTGTTAGTCACAGTATCGAACCCGGGATGAATTTAGTTAGTTAGTTATAGTGTCCCCATCCTGGCCACTGTGTCAGCGTGATTGCTCGTCGCCAAGTATGTATGTGTATATACGAACAGGAGGTTTTCAAAATTCGTAATAGTTTGAGATAACTATACAAAAATTATAATATATTAAATTATTGATATCGTCTGTGAACTAAGTTCTGTGAAATGGTTTTGCAACAACATCGAAAAATATTTTATCATTAATGGTAATTCGGACTGCGTTATTTCTACAAATTTGATTATTTCACTTACCCTGCACGTTTGGCTTACAAACACAGCACAGCAAGAACCTTACAACGAATGCACCCACTCTGCGTAAGGAAGGCATGTTGTAGCTTTAGCCTGTGATCTCCCTCTACCTCTCCGTTTCCAAGAAACGTCCCAACAGAACATCCAGTATTCTACTTATAATAAGCGTTGC
>NNCF01127384.1:266150-290630 GCA_002313205.1 Laupala kohalensis
TCACCACCCGCAGACCGGTTCGGAAGAACCAGCAATATTTTCGTCCACGCGCGAGCCCAAAGATTAAATCTAATAGAACGTGCTGGTACCATTGTAAATACGGTAAACAAACTAGACGCCGCAACACTCCGTGTGCGTTTAAAGCTGGAAACTCTCCTATTCATGCTGTCAATTGCAACAAGTCGCTCGCTTCATGCAACATACGCTTCATGCAACATTCAGGCCAAACACAACAAATACCAACGATGGTATCTTCACCAGAAACAAGTAAAGCACTAGACGCAAAGTTTAACCTACACTACATTCTCCGAAACCGAATTTAAAAGCATCAAAATCAATCTTTAAAAAACCAACTGTTCGAAACGAAGCTGACAGTGTTACACGTGGAACTATACAAGCTCATCCCATACAACTTGAATCTGTCGAGAATTCATCAAAAACAATATCTAATGTACTAGAGAAAGGAAACATGGAATTAGAACACTCAACCTTGGAACCGAAATCACCGGCTATGAAACAACACAGAACCACGCACTTGAAAACTAACAAGATAAGGCGAAAATCTGTACTTACCACGGAATCAAGCAAAGAATACACAGCTCGAACAAACACAAAATGTTTCACTGGCATAATTTCTACAGGAATCGTCGCAACCAACGGGAAGTTAGAACGAGAAGATACCAATGAATTCCCCATCATTCCCAAGGAAAAAACGCCATTTAACAGCAAACGGATCAGGTTCAAAGACAAGCCTATGTTCTTCTACTTTTACAGTGCAATATAATTATCACAAGGAATACAACCAAACAGGGCAGACGCAACTGCACACGGCAGACACAGACACGACAATGGAAAATCCTTTTGTCAGAAAGACGAAAGGAAAAAATAGAACATTCTCGGAAGCATCAACAATAAGTGTTTACAATTTTAATTCAATAATTATTTAAGTTTTTCTTTTCTGCCAAAAGGTCAAACTTCCAGACCTTCCAGACCTGCCAGAGATCAACACAAGTGGATCAGAGGTTAAACAGATCAACCTCCGTCTGTATTCCATTATATTATATATTTCAACCAGTAATGCATGCATAATATCTCAAGACCTAATTCAATACCCGAAATGGAAAATTTTTCATATCACAATGCGAATATGATACTGTACTAACAACAAAACGAACTAATCCATGAAATGATAAATCATACAGACGAATCTGAAAGACTATCACATTGGATAGTGCAATCTGAGTTACTGCAGACATAACCTCATGATATGAAAATGATTCCGGCTCCTAGAATCTCTCCAATGACCATATACGGCAGACCCTTTCAAAACATGATGTTAATACATATTTCTTTTCAAACACAACATTGCCGCCATGATGACGAGATGATTCCAGAGCCATCCCTGGAAAACAACCTGCAAGTTGCTATCCACCTCCTTTCCTGATCCAGGTGCCTGATCAACCCGGTTCATCCCAACTTTCAAAACATTCCTGTCTACTGCAGTTATCTGGTGATTTCAAGATGATCACATACTGCTGTCCACTTCAACGATCCCGCTTCCGTTCCAGCAGACGGCCTCAGAGTAAATCAAAATCTCTACCAATAATCATAGAAACATAGTCGCAGATTGTGAACAGATTTCTCCTTCCAAGGAAGGTTTTTTTCTTCACGGGGGGAATAATGTAGCAACATACCTATACCTTGCTACATATTATCACTCAGAACACTGGAATAACTTATACATGTTATCATATGGAATACATTACGCGTATATTCCAAGAAAGATAGCTAGACAAATTAACGTTTGTTTATTTATGACAAATGAACAGTTGTTTATGTATTCCATAAGCCAGACAGATGCTAATAACTTTTACGCATTCCTAATGGACACTTTCGACGAATCACGATAAATGTTAGGAATAGTCCAGAAAGTCAACAGAGGATTCTATCCACCAATCCGGAGGTTAGCAAGGTGAAATTATTTTGTTGATCACAAGCCAAGGGTCAGTCTGATACAAGCCGCTCTACCGAGCACACCTCTGTGACGCCTTTCCCTAGGTCAGCTCGTTTTAACGACCGGCGACGCATGAGGAAAACTTCTCCTCGCACCACGGACCGGAGCGCAGTCAAACGACTAAGTTTCATTGCTGCAGTTCATGAAATTGTGTTTCATTACACGACACCGCTACGGAGATTGAACTTTGTGCAATGAAACTTGAAGAATTCAGTTACACCAATTCGTGAATGCTGCAGCCTGCAGTTTAAACCTGAGAACTAAATCAATCACCCCGACAGAATATATAGAAGTGGTGACTTTCTCGACCCGATAATTTAACTCACTCGAATCACCATGATTAACGCAATCACAATCTCACACAACGTGATTAATTTTGCTAGTATTCTCTCACTAAACGTGTTACAGAATTTTGAAGCGAGTAACACCGATTTCGCGATTTTGCGAAACTTTTTGCTTATTTGGAATAAAATTCCTATTGCTAAATATTTTTTCGCGCTCACAGAGCCAATACTTTTAGTGTCCCAATTACTATTACGTGATAAACTAATTTAATTTCTATTTTTATGTGTGTTATATATGTGTATAATATTCCATTTTTCCTTGTTGACATTCGTGGTCTATCATTCCACTACTGACTATCAATATATTTCCTAAAGTTAATTTTCATGCGGGTGAATTTATTGAAATCCTCTTAAAATGTCTTATGATAACGCACATACGACGCTGTACCCGATCGTGACCACATTATCGCTCCCAAGTTTTTGGAAAGACAAACCACTAGCGTTGTTCGCGACTGCGGAAGCTAATTTTAACGCGCAGGGAATTACTACCCCATTTAAAAAATACTTCCACATAATGGCTAGTCTTCATTACGACACTATTAGGGACATTGACGAGACGCTACTGACGCCATATCACGATATGACGTATATCACGATCTTTAACAATTTATCATTAACCAGTTCGCCAACTCGCGAAGAACCAGACTAGAGAAAATACTCTGTGCTGAGCACATTAAGAATCTTACACCATCACACCGCCCCAGGTGACTTACATCTAGTAAGTACGTGTTTGACGAACACGGGGCCCAGAGCTGAGTCTGGCATTACTTCCACTTACTTGTGATAGGCTCCTTCCTTTCTCTTTCCTGACCTCCCTTGGTCACCTCTTGTTCTTTTCGATCCCGACCCTATTAAGGCTAGGGTATCTTTCATTTTCCTCATTTTTTTTCATCCCTCTCATTTTTTGTCCCCCTTATTCTTTGTCCCCCCTCATGTTATGTCCTCCCCTCATTTTTTGTCAAGGTTTTGATATTTGGTTTTGAGATATGTTTTGGTATGTTGTAAATCAGGAGGATTTTTAGTGGGTATGGTTGAGTCATTCGGCGAGTCCCACACGCGGGGAGAGTCATGTTGGCTCTCCCTAGTGCGTAACTGCATTTTCCCTACCTGTACGAGTTTTTAGGGTTCCAATGAACTTTGACGTCGACATGAGTCGGAAAACCCCATAAAAGAAACGCAATCACAGTTCTTAAAAGTTTCGCAGACACCGAACAACAAGATGAAGAATTTCTAAGAGAGATTTGGCTACGTGCTATGCCCCCACGCATCACAAATATATTAACGGGAACGCGCACTACAAATCTAATCACACTAGCAGCACTAGTAGATACAATTTATGGAACTTTCCCGCCATCTACGACGCCAACAATCGTCCAGTCATCCGTTACTCAAGATTTCAGGATAGACTATTTAATTCAATCGTTAAGATAATTAGCACGACAAATGGCGCAAATACAGACATTACTTCTGAACCAACACGCTACTTCAGCTAGTATCACCACCCGCAGACCGGTTCGGAAGAACCAGCAATATTTTCGTCCACGCGCGAGCCCAAAGATTAAATCTAATAGAACGTGCTGGTACCATTGTAAATACGGTAAACAAACTAGACGCCGCAACACTCCGTGTGCGTTTAAAGCTGGAAACTCTCCTATTCATGCTGTCAATTGCAACAAGTCGCTCGCTTCATGCAACATACGCTTCATGCAACATTCAGGCCAAACACAACAAATACCAACGATGGTATCTTCACCAGAAACAAGTAAAGCACTAGACGCAAAGTTTAACCTACACTACATTCTCCGAAACCGAATTTAAAAGCATCAAAATCAATCTTTAAAAAACCAACTGTTCGAAACGAAGCTGACAGTGTTACACGTGGAACTATACAAGCTCATCCCATACAACTTGAATCTGTCGAGAATTCATCAAAAACAATATCTAATGTACTAGAGAAAGGAAACATGGAATTAGAACACTCAACCTTGGAACCGAAATCACCGGCTATGAAACAACACAGAACCACGCACTTGAAAACTAACAAGATAAGGCGAAAATCTGTACTTACCACGGAATCAAGCAAAGAATACACAGCTCGAACAAACACAAAATGTTTCACTGGCATAATTTCTACAGGAATCGTCGCAACCAACGGGAAGTTAGAACGAGAAGATACCAATGAATTCCCCATCATTCCCAAGGAAAAAACGCCATTTAACAGCAAACGGATCAGGTTCAAAGACAAGCCTATGTTCTTCTACTTTTACAGTGCAATATAATTATCACAAGGAATACAACCAAACAGGGCAGACGCAACTGCACACGGCAGACACAGACACGACAATGGAAAATCCTTTTGTCAGAAAGACGAAAGGAAAAAATAGAACATTCTCGGAAGCATCAACAATAAGTGTTTACAATTTTAATTCAATAATTATTTAAGTTTTTCTTTTCTGCCAAAAGGTCAAACTTCCAGACCTTCCAGACCTGCCAGAGATCAACACAAGTGGATCAGAGGTTAAACAGATCAACCTCCGTCTGTATTCCATTATATTATATATTTCAACCAGTAATGCATGCATAATATCTCAAGACCTAATTCAATACCCGAAATGGAAAATTTTTCATATCACAATGCGAATATGATACTGTACTAACAACAAAACGAACTAATCCATGAAATGATAAATCATACAGACGAATCTGAAAGACTATCACATTGGATAGTGCAATCTGAGTTACTGCAGACATAACCTCATGATATGAAAATGATTCCGGCTCCTAGAATCTCTCCAATGACCATATACGGCAGACCCTTTCAAAACATGATGTTAATACATATTTCTTTTCAAACACAACATTGCCGCCATGATGACGAGATGATTCCAGAGCCATCCCTGGAAAACAACCTGCAAGTTGCTATCCACCTCCTTTCCTGATCCAGGTGCCTGATCAACCCGGTTCATCCCAACTTTCAAAACATTCCTGTCTACTGCAGTTATCTGGTGATTTCAAGATGATCACATACTGCTGTCCACTTCAACGATCCCGCTTCCGTTCCAGCAGACGGCCTCAGAGTAAATCAAAATCTCTACCAATAATCATAGAAACATAGTCGCAGATTGTGAACAGATTTCTCCTTCCAAGGAAGGTTTTTTTCTTCACGGGGGGAATAATGTAGCAACATACCTATACCTTGCTACATATTATCACTCAGAACACTGGAATAACTTATACATGTTATCATATGAAATACATTACGCGTATATTCCAAGAAAGATAGCTAGACAAATTAACGTTTGTTTATTTATGACAAATGGACAGTTGTTTATGTATTCCATAAGCCAGACAGATGCTAATAACTTTTACGCATTCCTAATGGACACTTTCGACGAATCACGATAAATGTTAGGAATAGTCCAGAAAGTCAACAGAGGATTCTATCCACCAATCCGGAGGTTAGCAAGGTGAAATTATTTTGTTGATCACAAGCCAAGGGTCAGTCTGATACAAGCCGCTCTACCGAGCACACCTCTGTGACGCCTTTCCCCAGGTCAGCTCATTTTAACGACCGGCGACGCATGAGGAAAACTTCTCCTCGCACCACGGACCGGAGCGCAGTCAAACGACTAAGTTTCATTGCTGCAGTTCATGAAATTGTGTTTCATTACACGACACCGCTACAGAGATTGACCTTTGTGCAGTGAAACTTGAAGAATTCAGTTACGGCAATTCGTGAGTGCTGCAGGCAATTGTATAGACACTAATTCACAAGAATTGTGGACGATCTAACAAGTCCTACTGTTGTTGACACCAGATATTATTCATGTTATATGTTTTTTCTCTCTACGAGCACTTAGTTTCTGCTCCAATTTAATTGAATATCACTCGTCCAATCCTGACTGCAAACTTTATTTATTTTGAAGGGGGATTTCTTTATGGAACCAGCAGTTCAAACCTGTGTAGTAAAGAAAATATTCACCCCGACAGAATACAGGTATACAGCAATTATAATTAGAATATGATGTTGTGCAATTTCGAAAAAAAATTCCTTTGAGGAGTGATAAGTCGGTGGATTTCGAGAGGAAAACAACAACAAAGAATTACACGTTACAACTTCCTATGGACTTTGCAAAAAAAACCGTACATCTGAAAACAAAAGTGTGCAACGCATATTATAAAGGGATCTGGATGCTCTGTTGAGACGTTTCTTGGAAACGGCAGAGGGAGATCACACTCTTACGATACAACATGCCTTCCTTACGAAGAGTGGGTGAATTCATCGTAAGGTTTTTTCTGTGCTGTGTTAGTAAGCCAAGTGTGAATGGTAAGGGAAATAATCAACTTTAAAGATATATTAGAGATCAAAATAGTTATAATATTTTTAAGTGGAAAATTTTCTTCCGAATTATTTTATAGACCACCACGGACATTATGCAAATTTAGAAAAAGATACCTTTAATTTTTTACATTATAATTTTCTGTATAGGAAATTTATGATACATTTTTAGAACCTCTACCATATATGAATGGGAGACAAAAATGCTATATTTTTTAAAACTTAAAAAGTTATCAAAAAAATGATGGAAAAAATATTTATCTCTATAGATTTGAGATCCGTCATTGACATTCCCGTTGTTGACTAAAATCCAATACCTTTTTTACAAAATTTAAGATTTTTGTATAACTTTTCTGCAGAATGTACGATTCTCAGCGTTGAGCATAACATAGTAATATTTAAATTTTGTTATACCTACGTCATCAATATTCCAAAAATTCAGTATATCCATGAAGGAAGGTACTGACACACAAGGGGAAAAATTCAATATTTTAAGATAGTGACAACTATATACGAGAGAACTAATGATAAACATTTCACAGATCCCAACGAAGAATGGGAGTCATGGCCAATCGACTTCGAGGCGGCAGAGAAAGATTTCGCAGTGCCGTCTTTTGAAGATGATTGTAAGTCATCTTAATAACATCAAACGTACCAACTATACGTTATATTATTTTTATCCGATGTATATTGTATATATATCTTCAAATTGTAGTACAACCTTTAAGCGTGTTGTTCTTTTGTATAAGACGATGGAAGAGTAGGAGGAGGAGGTGTAGGGGATGCTGGGCTACAGCGGAAGGCGCGAGGGCGTCCTCGAGAGAGGATTTACGTGGACCATTCGTGTTCTCCGTCCTCAGTAGGATTCACTCGATCAGTGCGTCCTCGATCCCCGGAGAAGCGGAAGAAACGTCAGGATGACGTTTCGTGGATAACGGGCAGAGTGACTCTCAGAGCTGGCAACTCAATCAAGAGAAGGTAGTTGTCATATTCTAATCCGAAACATAGATGCAGCACATTATTTCCCTCAAGCTGAATGTAAATATATTTAAGTTCTATTGAAAAACGTTAGAGATCAAAATAAGGGATACGAGTCCGAAGACTCTATTACAAGAAATTTGACGGAATTTTATTCTATTCGATTTGCTGTACTCATGATATTATATACGTTGCTACGAGCATAGAAATAATTACTGCTCATAATGTTTTAGATCACGTAAAGTGCGCATGGCGGAGATCCCGAATCCCATGGGGAAGAAGCCAATAGATCCGTATCTTATGGAAAGTCTGCGCATTCAGTGTCTTCTTCTGCACCGCCAGTGTCAGCGCAGCGGGATTTCTTGCGGATATCTGCGCGTACGTCGCCGCAGAATCTGCGTGAGCTTGCTCAATGCAGCTCGTTAAATTGATCCAATTCTTTTAGGCAATGCTTCAAAATTTTTCTTGCTTTCAGGGTTTACAAAAGTTGATTGAATGATCGGATTTTATCGAAAATTATCTTCTTACTATTCGAATCACCAAATGTTTAGATATTTCGAAATAATTGCCACATGATTTACTCTTTAATTTTTATTTGGTGAGTAGAACTAAGGATTTTTCTATCATCTTTATCAAATTTTACAATGCGTAATAATCTCATCATTCAAATTCCTTGTGTTTTACTTTGACTATTTTTTTCAAAAGGTTGTCTATTTTTTCAAATTCTGATCTTTACTTGAAGTTCTGAAGTTACAATATTTAGGTTCGTGTTACTAGATAAATGTACTCTGAAAATATTTACATAATATTTGTCGTGTTACAACTCATTTTTCTACCACTGAATATATTGCTATCAATTTTTTGCCATCTACCAATATGAGAGGGTTGGTCGACGTTGTGCTATAACCTTTGTAAAATATATTTACTGGTTTGAACCATACACGGTTTTCGCAATATTTATTTTTTTATTTTTTCTTTGTGCAATATTTTGTGGTTTATTCATTCCTTGATGTACATTTTTGTTCGATATACCTTTAATTACTTTGCCGATGTGGATACTGAGTAAACCTGTTAATTTTTTTCTTATTTCTAGTTAATATCATTGTTTAATTTACTGTTCAATAACTACAAAAATTCGCTGTTTTTTTTTTCAATTTATCCCATCATTTGAACATGCTGATCCCTGTCTTATGGACAGAATGCGCACTGTGTTTTGCTTCTTAAACGCTTTTGTCAACTTAGCTGGACTTTATGCTGATCTCAGCGCGTTCGTCGCCGCAGAATCTGTAGAGTTTGCGCCACAGAATTAAATTGATTTAATTCTTTCAGATAACACATCAAAATTTATTTTTCTTCCAGGATTTTCAAAAGTTGATTAATTATTCAGATTATATATCTTTTGTCGGCTATCTCTCTGAATCGAAAAATGTTTAATTGTTCTTAAATCCTTCATCTGTCAGATTACGATTTTGTCAGAATGATCTCTAACCCTTCAAGTTATTATCTTGACTTGAAGTTGTTAATGTATTAAATTTTTGCGCTTGTTTCATTATTTTTATGCTCTTCTCTGGCTCCAAATTTTTTTATGACTGAGTATTTTGCTCTTGAATACCCACCAGCAAATCACTATATTACTATCTTTTCCAGTCATTCAAGGTTTTCAAGATTCTATTGGTTTGAATTTCAATTCTTTTGTTTACACTTTTTTTCTTTAGTGTCACTATTTTTCTCATTGTTCTTTGGAATTTTTAAATGGCATTGACAATAGTAATGTTAAGTAAACTTTAGATATGTTACTTTTTCATATTCTCAGCTGATGTATGCTCTCAATTTCGAGGTGAAGGTTTGTAAATTTTCTTTTTTTATATCCTCCGTTGTTCGTGTACTTCGAACTGGATTATGGAACTGAAACTTGGAACTGGACTAACTTTTGTGGCCAAGATTTGCCACCAAACTTCTGTGTACTTGGGTATCTTGGGTTTGGAATCTGTGAATGATATTTTCTTCGTCTTTCAATCAAGGAGTATCCGAATTAATCTTTTCATTCTTTGTCATGAGGATTGCTTGTGATATAATTTTGCATTTCTTCATATTGCTTGATAATGTAATTAGTTTTTATGAGCAAAATGTTTTTGAGACTTCTATTGGTGTAGTATCTGAACGATTTTCAATTCGTTTTATTATTCAAACAATTTATTATTGGAAAGGAAATTTCTCAAAAGACAATTGAATTTCAACTAATAATGTACATGCATTTTTTTAAAATAAATTTATTTAGCTATGATATTTATTTATGTTAATGCTAAAATTATTTTTAATTAGCTACAACAGCTGCAGTTCTTTATACGATGAGTTTAAAGAAAAATATTTCTTGACATTTTGTTTATTTTAATAATCATATCATACAAAAATAATTATAACAGTGCATTTCCCAGTAAAGCTGCCTTATGCATCCGGACTGGTTGTGTAAATTCACATATTAATTTGTTATATATGATATTATTGTATTTTAAATTTTATTTTGGTCCATGAAAAATAACGGTTCTGAATCTGTTCAGGTACTATGGAATGGTTTCCCAAAGATGTCACAGGTTGAAACACCTGCTTTGGATTGTTACGAGATTGGCTAATGGAGGTCTTCTCTTACAGACATTCCAAATTGCTTCTTCATTCACCAAGACATTAGCAGGTGCTTACAAGAGTCGAATCAATCATCAAACTCCTCCAAACCCGAAATTCTCATCTAACTGAATTGCCGTAGAAAGTGAATCATTCTTAATGAGTTTCTTCTCGTTAAAACGTTGTGCAAACATAGATTTTCGTTAGCTTAAAATTATCGCAGAGAAATTTTGGATTATTTTAGTGAGAAAGTAATTCGCATAGGTTTGAGTTTCTTGGGTTCTACAGGTTAATCATGCAATGGTGATGATACTTTTCTCCTCGTTTTTCACAAGGCCTTTGCCTTGAGTGATAAAATGCGTAAAATGTTTCGTTAATTTTTACGGCTACGTGTTTTTGCGAACTGAGGATATGAGGAACATATGAATAAAATGGAGGTAATCACATTATATCGACGACCAAGTAATAAACACTCCAAATAAATAACGAGAATATAGGAATTTCGCACACACAGAACTTATTCAACTAAGAAAATATTCACACAACGTACTAAATCAAGAAAACCATATCATTCATGTAAACCAAGGAGCAGGTATCTCCGGGGAGCAACGCGGCAAACATCTGCAACGCACGAAAGTCGTGACAGTAGTTAATCGCTGTTAAGTCGTGAGTGATAGTGGCTCCAGCGATATGGCAGAAGAGCGTCGATCTCAAAGCAATCTTCGTCATCTTTTAATTTGTATTCGGAATATTTGTAGATTTTTATGAATAGAGGGGTATATGTCAATTCTTGGTGTGCTACAAAATATTATTCCAAGTTACGAGATTTAATTTACACAGGCATTATAGTACTTATCATTCAGAGTATGAGATGTAGAAAAATTAAGAATGCAGAGTAGTAATACTTGACACAAAAATTCATTTACACTAAGAAGTTGGTATAATTTATACACATGTCATTAGTAGTGAAACATCAGAAAAATAAATTTATATTTCTACAAGGAGTAATCAAGTGATAATCAAACCTCCAAACATGTGATATATTACTGTAGAACACCAAAGTGTTCTCGCTTCAGACTTTAGTCATTGCTAATAATATTAACGTCCATTACGTAGTGAGCTCTACACAAAAAATAAAAACATTATTCGTCCATAAAAGGTCGAAAGTTATAATTTTTTTATTTAATTCATTCATTGCTTATGAAAACTGGAAAATGTTTTCGATTTTTCGATCCCGAATATGTGTAAAACTAGACTTAGAAGTTCCCTATTCGATTATAATTTAAAGGTTGTTCTGTGACATTTGCACTTAATAATGTGCACCAATAATTCAAGACTTAGTAAGAGAAAAACGGAAATAATATAGAAAAAGACGTTTTTATAATAATCTTCCTTCTTTTCTAATGTTAGATTATCTTAGTAAATGCTATACTATACGTAAAGAGATACCAGTTGTTAAATGTTCTTTTGAGTTATCTGTGAATTTAAGTTGTTGAATTGAATTCTTCTCAGTTACTAAATTATTGGAGAATTAAAATTTTCTTATATGAGGAGAATATTACATGAAATATTATTTAATTTCGTTCACATCAACCAAACTAATGTTACATAGTGTCTAAGCCTCATTACCAATTCGATGACAAATGCATTGGATTCGTCCCATGGTGTGACGTGAGACCCGTACTTGTAGATTCCATTGACAAATATAATCAGCATGGATAGTTGCAGTGAATCATTAGGAAATCCACGTTTCAACCGATGAAATTGTCGTATAATAAAGAAGGGAAAAAAACACGAGCATCATCCATAACTAAAAACCATATCGCAATATTTAAATGCACTTTAATCTACATGACTCGTCTCACACAAACTTTCATTTTAGTTTATCGTGTCTCTTGGAAATTGTAATAGGGTTATTCTACAGAAATTGGGAAATATACGTCCGAAACGCCTTATACAGTTAGGTTTGTATTTTTCAAATTCGTTATATTGTTTGATATCACAGCATATTGATACAAATGAATGATATCTTTTCAATGTCCATGACACAGATAATATTTTATTTTCGACTGTTTCGTCACTTCTTTGTCATGCCATTTCTCACTCCTTTGTCGTTTTTTTTAAGTAACGCCTGTTATGGTAACGTTGGTCTTATAGGATTGGTTGATGCAGTGGCAACCCTGAGGGTTCCCGCCAAAAGCATTGTAACTGCTTCATTGCTAAATAATCTCAGTTGTTTTGTGTACTCACGTTGTAGCAGATGAAAACGTGAAGGAGTGAGGTTCATGAACAGGAATGATGTTCGTTAACAAAAACGTCACATTGTACTGGATAGGGCGTTTCGGACATATATTTCCCAATTTCTGTAGAATAACCCAATACTGAATTCTTAGTTTTATTCTAATTCTTGTAACAGAATTCCAGAGTTCAAGTATTCTCTTCTCGTCTTCCGTCACTCAAGGAAAGGTTAATGGAAATTCCATCCTGTGACACATCTTGCGTAAAACCCTGGGAGACGAGGTTATTCTGCACATTGTTTCATACGAAGTGTTTAACAATATTAAGAGAGACGTGTTAGAAAAAAATACAAACAGGAACTCGGACGATGCCATTTAACAACTTAAAATACACACTGCTGTCTTCCAGAAAAGTATTAAGGTTCAGTAATAAAGAGGAAGGACTGTAAACGAAACCACGCTTCGATGTACCCGAAAAAAATATTCAATTGGAATATAAAATTTTCTAATTTAGAAAAATGTTTTAATTCGAAGCTAGAATTGACAAAGTCAAATAAATCTCAAAAAGGTTTACATGTCGACATTTAAAGATACGTAAGCTTTGTAACTTTCTACTTCTGGCTATGACATATATACCGTTCCACGCTTTCCTATCAAGGAAAATTAATTATATAAATAAATTATAGCACGAATCATTGCTACGGAATAAATCGTAGACATCTCCCTCGTAAGAAAATAATGATTCGCGAGTGACAATAATGCGAATAACATGATTCACCAGCACAAGCTTTCCAAATAACACCGTACAAGGTCACTCGAGGTTTAACGTCCGTGGCGAGGTCAGCAGGCCATGTGCGAATCTTAAACGCGGACGCGGCGACATAAAGAGGCAGAGAAAACAGCGCATGAAATGTAAGATACGACGTGGTTGGTGAAAGATGTGTTGAAAGAGAGAGTGGAGGAGAGAGAAACTAGTGACGCTGAGATACGGAAGGGAAATGATATTGAGGTGAAAGAAATACATGTCCCTTAAGATAGACAACATATGGCAGAATACATTTTTAACATGTACGAATTGGAGAATTTATTTAATAATGTGCACCAATATTATGCTTAGTATTAGTGCATATTTTGAATATTTTAGTGCTAATTAAGTGCTCTATTCCCAAATTTACAGCTCTTTTATTACAGTTATTCTGTATTTTGTGAATAATGAATAAGCTAGCAGAATAACTCGAAAACTAAAGGAGCTGTAAATTTGGGAATATAGCACTTAATTAGCACTAAAATATGTTAAAAATGTATTCTGCCATATGATGTCTGCCAGCTTAATTAATACATGTCCAAAATACGTACAGCGAAGGAGGAAACTGAAGATCCTGGAAGAGAAGGCATCCACGACAACAAATGATTACGCCAAGCAAAGGCTGATACGAGACATAGATAGGAAAAGAAAAGGAAATACCTTGTAAAAGAATAAAATGGGTGTGGGTGAACGTGAAATGACGAAGCGGATACAGTTTGAGCGACAATTCTTCCCGAAATTAGAAACATTGTCCCATTTTTTTGTCCCCAATTATGTGACTAATTTACTACGTATTTTAACACATACTCTTTTCTTGCTTTAGGAGCAACTATTTCCATAAAATGGTAATGTTTAGTCAAGTTTTAAATTTTATTTTTAACAAATAGATGAATGAATTCTGGAGTGATTTTCATTTTATGTCGGACGTAGACAATTTTTTTCCTGAGTAATAATAATGGCAATATAGCTAATCAAAAAATACTTTTCATATCAGTTTTTAATTTTTCTTGTTAAGAGTCTTTTGTGTGTGTTTACAAATCTGAATATCTGAACATGCACTCTTAACTTCCATTTTGATCCCAATTAGTTGTCGTGAAATAGTAAAAGGAAAAACAGGAAGATGTGGTTAGAAAATACAATATTTTGAAATATTTAAATATATTTTAGTCTTTCGTACAAAGGGGAAGGTAAAAAGATCAAAATATATAAACAAAATATGGCATGACAACAACTCACGAAATCAAGTACAAACCAGCGAAGACGAACGAGGTGAAAGCTGTAAAATAGGAGAAAAGAGTAAAAAAAACGACCGAAAATCCCCCGTTGCGAGCCCCTGACCTCACGCAGCTGCAGAACTCGTCAGGAGAGCGAGGAGTGCGCCAACTTTATCAATTTGTAACAACAACGGCTCACCTGCTCAGCAAACTGCCACCAGCGTAACTCGGGTTGTTATCCTTTCTACCTGCCAAACGAACGAGCAAATTGTCCATTTCTCAGCGGGTGAAATATAGTACCTTTATCGTTTGTCCCTAAAATATCGTTGTGAGATAAAAATAAACATTAACAGACTTTTATGATTTACGTTTTTATAAGAATTCATGAGAAACCATAAACGCAAATCACTCGGGTAGAATAATCCGCCTTATATCCGTAACAATCGTAATCGCAAAGAATTGGAGGGTTGGTAGAAGGGAATTGATGCCTGTGGGTGTATCAATTTATCACAATAAATAATAATAATAATAATAATAATAATATTGCTATTGAGGTTAGCTGTATGTGGAAAATGAAGACAGAGGTCATTCCCGTATTCATTGGGGCTCTGGGAATGATACCTTGCGGAATGTNTGAAGACAGAGGTCATTCCCATATTCATTGGGGCTCTGGGAATGATACCTCGCGGAATGTCCAAGATCTCGGCGATGATTCTCGGTACACTGCTTGAAAGATATTCAGAAAATCGTTTTCCTCGAAACTCTATACACACTAAATAAGGTGTTATAAAATTACTCCACATCATATTTCCTCCTCAGAGGGCAGGTTGCTCTCCAGAGGAAATATGAAAAATAACCGACTTCTTCATCTTTAAACTGTGCATGAAGAGAGAATACTACTACAACTAATAATAATAATACTAAATTTATTGTCAAAAAAGCCGTTACAAACTGCGTATGACCACGCGGAGGACAATAAACTAATGTACACTTCGGAAGCAAGCAACTCTCCCATCAATTCCGATCAAGGGTCATAAGGCAGAGGCGGGTGCGAAATCCAGGGGACAGGTCATGGAGTCATCGATTCGAAACCCTTGGTAACGCTAGTGAGTTCAATTGTTCCATTACAAAGTGTTAAAATATTATGTCCGCATTCACTGAAGTCAAGTTGTTTACGAAACGTGAAAATGTGCACCAAAGGTTTTCTAATTAATTAATAATTCTGTCTACTGATTTTTATTGTTGGACGAGGACAATTATTTTGCGATTTTATAACCTGAAAATAAATTATTAAGATCCGCATTGTTTTCAGTCACGTGATGCTCCTGCCATTTCCACGAGAACAGTATTTTCGACAGTTTTTTTGTAATTTTTTGTAAACGCCTGTAAGGTATGAAAATCTTAACGTCATTGCGTTCCTATTTACATTTATTATGTTTTGGTGGGTTTTCTTATCAATGGCTCTCATTATTCAATCACCTTGAACAATCCTGTAATAACCATGTTGTAGATGGTATTGACTCCTGAGAACTTAATTGTAATATAAAAGCAATCAATTCATATTTTCAAGCAACTCATTTTCATGAATAAATCCTATATTATCAATTAACTCATTAATTATTATGTACAATTTCAATTAATAATCACGGAAATTATTCAATCAAATTCCGTACAGTTCTTGCTGTTACAAATTATGAATATTTCAGTTGGTTTCTTTTGATGTAAAGTAAAATGTAAAATTGACAAAAAAAGGTATTAAAAGTAAAATATTGAAACAACGTTGAAATCTGATAAAATGTTGTGACTCAAACGGCAACATTTGACTCAAGAACAATCGAGGAAATGTGATGTTACAATACTTTTTGGCTTGACCTGTCTGAACAATGTTATTTGGTGACATTTCAAAAAATGAACAATAAAATTGACGTCTAGCCAGAAGTCAAAAATTTCTTTCTTCCTGTAGAGCAAGTTCTTCAAATTTAATAGAATGAATGAGTTCCAAGTTACCTAATCATGAACTTTTTCTTCATTTTATTTATTCCTTATATTTAGCATGGTTAAGAAAATTGGCAGTCGGGTGCAACCCATTCAGTATTTGTCGTCACTTCTTTTACACCACAGACCTTAAAGAACAATCACTAAACTTCTCAAAGTATTCTTTGTTTTGTATTCATATCAGCTTTTCAGTTATGCAGCACTCTCCTTTCAAGATTTTTGTGGCTAAGAATTTCACCTAAATTAAATTTTCTCGGATTTGTGTTTATGTATCTTCCTCCTTTCCTTGTTAAAAAGTTAATTTATCAGCACTTCCTTCTTCGTATGGAGAAGAGTCGCGTAGCAAAGAATAATGATTAACAGTTTCCCTTCGTTTTCCGCATAGATCCTCTTTTTCTCCCACCTTCATTGCACTTGCCTACACATGAGTTCATAGAAACGTATATTTCGTTACCAGCAATGTATTTACTAGGGCCTAGTATAGTACGTCGAAACAAGTTTTCTAATTTCCTGCATTTTTCACGCATATTGAAAGTTCCTGGAAAATAAATTTAATTTTCCCCCGCGTATTTTCTCATGATGGGACTAACGCTCCAAGCAAGTCAAATCACTCAAAAGTATAATTGTTTTCTTTGTTTTTATTGTAATTGTTTTATAACTCAATATTATGAACTTTAATGATGAAAAATTATTTTTTCCCTATCTATCAATTAATAGTTTAGTATAAATAACATTCAGGAACTTGCCTGACTCGTCTGAAATAAACAAGAGCATGTAAAAACATGCTGGCCGAGCGCAACGGCTTCGAGATTTACGCATCACACCTCGGAAAACGTAAAACAAATTTTTGTAATGACCGGTGATGTCAAAATACTACGGAAAATTTACTACAAATCAAAGTAAACTTCCATCACTTTAGTGATACAAAAATTTGTCTTTTCTTAAATAAGATTTTCTTTCGTAAGACGCAATGTATTACACCATCAATTAAAATTGCAAATTTTTCATTAAAATGGCTGGTGAATGTTTTTCAAATTGAAATCACAATAAGTACATGCTACTCTTTTTATTTATGCCGATTTCAGATATTTTAGTGATTCAATTCTACTTATGCTTGTAGAACCTTAAGCACCAGTCATTGCCTGATGAACCTGTTCGTTGGGTTCCTCTGTTATCTCCCTCATTAGGCCTCATCCTCCCTCATCCACACGACTGAGTCATCCGTGACAAACGGACGTAATTACCAACAGCAGTGGAGTCTCGCGTCACTGTGATGGCTGCTTACACTCTCTCAGCTGCGGCAGTCATTCCTTTTTACGCGCGCGAATTCTTTCTTTTTTCCCTCCCCTCGCCCCCACGCCGTCCGTCATGGCGCACGCGACACCTGTCGCAGCCGTGCTTCACATTCGACCCTTGACGCGCCCCGAATGAAGTATCGTACTTAAGAGCAATGTTTTATCGATTTCCTATTCTTTCACATTTCACCCTTTCGTTTCCGAGATAACAGCATTTAAAAATTACTTGATTCATTTATTCATTTATTTGAAAAGAATGTTACTTGTTCTAAGAGCGTCTGGTATGAACAATATTCGAAGGGAAATGTAACATAATGATCCATTGTGTATTATGATAAATTATTTACAACTGTCCTGACGTCCTTTTTACGATGTTAATGCTAAATATGAAACTTGTCTTATGAAGATGGGAGAAAGTAGTATATATAAAAATACATATTATTGTGCAGAACATTAGTTCCACCTTTTTCCCGTGTGATGACGGTATATTGATTTCCCGATTTCAAAAGGGAGGAAGAAAAGTGGAATGTAGTTTTTCAATTTCCACTATTTTCATTCTATTGCTCAAAGTTTTTCATACGTAAACATTGGTAATTTAAGTAGGTAAAAATGAGATTTCGAATATTCCAGTATTTTTAGTCTTTTGATAGGAGGAAAGGGAAATCCAGTTCCTAGGATTTTCAATACTTCAATTTTGAATGAGTAAAAAAGTTTCAAACATTGACCCGCACGACTGACTCATTTATCAATATCGAAAGAGACATATTAAAGATAGAACTTGAAATTGGACGGGACGTTGCTTTTGATTTAGAGGATAACTAAGCTAGGATCCTTCCAAATTCCGTTGTTAAAGAAATTAATGTAAATAAAATGTGTTTTTCAATTTTTTCGCCAAATATCACGAATTAATAAATATATCATCATATTTTTTAAACGAAAGGATCCTTTTTGTCCACACTGAATTAAAACGAAGGATAAACAATTTCTGAATCATTTTATATTCAATTTCAATCTCCGGTATCGGTTTTATGAAGAGGTTTTATATTCCAACTTGGTTTTACTTATGCATGATTATTTATGAGATAATATATCTTTCCTCCTCTAACATGTGAGTGAATCATGTATTATTATTTTCAATCTATAAAACTTTATTTACAAGAGAGCAGTAGTTTCTTTCTTTTTTTCCAAGACTTTTTTAAATGCCAATAGAAAGCTATAACATTTATGGACTTTGAACGAATAACTGTGCAAGAGCTCAGTGAATATTTAAACATTTCCGAATAAGACGCGTGAACTTGACTTTGCTTTCTCTGGAATAATATATTCAGGTCATGAAGCTACAAGATCCCGGTCAAGAGTAGATGAATTTACTATAGTCCTCTCGATTCCAGTGCTTCGACAATGCCTTCATTTCTTTACCAGTATCGCCAAATTGAAAAAACACACACACATATATACACGTGGAGAAGATATGTGACAACTTTCCGTCAGGAGAATATGCCATGCATGACATATTTTTGTTCAATAAATTAATCTTATCATATTTTCTTTAATTTCCAGATGTTCATGCAGGATCCGGTCAGGTAAAAGAATATATAAAACATCGGTAGGGACTCCAACTTCCAAATTCGACATTCACAGGTTATCAAGTATTTTTTAAAATACTGTTACAATACATTATGACATCCGATTTCTTTGAAATGTATTAAAATGTCATCAGTATCAAAGAATGTTAATGCTTATTTAAGCCGTGTGATGCACCGAAATTGTGATTCAACTTAATTGGGTATTCCCTGGAAACTTCGAAACAAAGATGTCGAAATCCTTTTTCTGGTGATATCTAGTATCCAATGACAATAGCTCTGTTTTTGATATTTTGGATTCCTTAAATATATTTTATTTTTTTATGTAACCGAATTTTTAATTGAATTTGGAAGATGTTTCAAACAGGAATTGATCTACAAAAACGAAAGATTTTGCGAAAGATTACAAGAAATTTTTCTAAATAACTGCAATAAACTTATTGTAATGATTATAATATGTCAATAAATATAAATGGTAAAAATATTAGAATGCTCCGAGATATTGAAGTAAAGTATATTTTGCTTATACTTATTCTTATTTACAGAGGATAGTCGTGTTTTGATTTGCATGGTAATAGCCTGTCAAATTGATTTTCTAAAATAACACCTGTATTCTCCAGAACGTGAAGACAAGAAATAAGCATTACTTCTGCATTGGCGGAATTTCAGTTAAAAGTTTGATATTAATGCAGTAAAATAATTTCTGTCTGCTCAAAAGATACGGTATTGATAAATTACACAGAAGGACAAGAAGACGCACTGTAGATACGAAAATGCATCTTCTGCCTACAGAGAAATTACATTTGCGTAACATTTTTACGCTACTTAAAAGACTGAGAATTAGCTATATGTCTTCAAATAATATTCTGAATATTTATTTTACTTTCAAATCTGAAATAAAAGACAGTAATAAATTTCATCTAGTGACTTTGTGCCGAACAAATAAACTTTATTTTTTACTTAATTACTCTGTCATATAAGAATGATCATTTTATCATATCAATGATGTGATCATATTATCACATTATATGTACGATTTATTTTTACTCGACAAAATTTACATTCCTAATTTGCAAAGAAATTTCTTTTCGATTTAGTTACCAAATTAAATAAGGATATAGATTGCCTCTTTGATTTGGCTCGCATGATTAATATCGTCATAAATAACTAATTTATGATTTGGAACAGAATATCTATTCTACATAGCGAGCCTCCTCCAAAAACAATACGGGAATTTACAATTGCAGACGACTTATGTTAATGGTAGTAAATGGATTTCTTTAATAAACAATTCTGTTAGAGTAACACGAAGATGTCCCACTCTTCATATAAGTTTTTATTGTCACTCAGTAGTGCAGAATGAGAAACATATATGAGAAATATATGCAATGGTTTTGCACTACAAGTTTAATAAACAACACAGCTTAATTATACTTTAAGTTAGATGTGCCAATTCATAAAATTGAACAGACCAGTAATAAGCACAGGTACCACCCTAGTTCTTTTTTTTCTCTCAAAAATGTCATTAGGATAATATATTTTATATTTTTAAAACTTTACTAGCAAAAGACAGATTTTTAATAAGATTATTTTGCGATATTCCAAACCCATGATCATAAAAGTAGCTCAGATGGTGTCCCAAGTAATATTTATGTTCATATTTCTTCCGTGTACCCTACACGTTGAGAAGATATGTGGTAACTTTCGGTCAGGTGAAAATGGCGACGAGCCGGGAATCGAACCCGGTCTGGGTGGAAAAGGTGTACGGTTGTGGAAGGAGAACGGGTGGTGTAGTGGTTAACACCCATACGATCAGTTCGATTCCCGGTTCGTCGCCATTTTCACCTGACCGAAAGTTATCACTAATATTTATGTTGTTTGAAAAGAATTGAGAGCGGGGATGTACCATTGAAATCCGGAAAGCCCCATGTGTACCGTGTTTCTTGGGATCGAGTCAGAACCACCAATGTCTATTATATGATCTGAAGCAAGAAAAATTCCCGTACGTTGCATGTTCTCTCTCAGTGAATGTAGCAGTCACATGCAGCGATTGTCAGATGCTCGGCACGCGCTCTCTAGCGGCAAACGTGAGGATTGTGGTTCCTCTTTTTGCCGCTAGGTTGGCTTACGAGCTGGAGGTTGCTGCTAAGTTGTCACTGAAATAGGCAGTGAAGGTACTGGCATTCATTTACTTAGTTAGGCGCTATGCAATTTATTTGAAACATAGCTTCTTATTCACAAAAACTCATTTAAAACAAAATTTTATTTGCTGTTAAGATTTTTATCATAAAACGATTCTTTAAAAAAATCTCATTTTAAAATATTTCCCCTTGGCTTCAAGTTTTCGAAGCTGTTTTAAAATACCCATGTCAAGGACATTGTATCAAAAAAAGAGGGTAATCGGTCGTCTTGGATCGTCCATTTATTTGAATTTAGAGCAATGTGAAATATACTGTATTTCAAAACCAAAGCTACAGTGAGCGAAATTTCATGAGAATTGGTTGAGTAGAAATAGTTAAAAAATCAGCCGCAAGATTTGAATCAAAACCATGTAAAGCTAAAGAAAACAATTCTAGTTGGTGGTTGTCTCGTATTTTCTTCTTAATATAGTAAAACGTAACGAATAGTGACCATGAGAAAAAATAATAAATTTCGAGACAGTTTCAGTATATTATATTCAGCTTATGTTTCGTCTCGTGTGTTACGATCTCATCAGGGCTGTTCTAATAAAAATTTTAAAAGGTATAACATAAATTAAAACTTGTACAATGTTGAATCGACATATTATTAATAAAACTTCGTCAGACAAGGTTGGAAGACAGACATTCTCTTTGGACTGGTTTTCAACCATCTTCCGTTAGAATCAGTGCAAAGAGAATGTCTTTCCTCCAGCCTTGATGTATTTTTATAATAATATGACGATTCAACATTGTACAAGTTTTAATGTATGTTATATCTTTTAAACTTGTTATTACAGTAGCTGTGATGAGGCTCCGACACATGGGATGAAACGTAAGCTGAATGTAATATATAAATAAATTTATTGTCAAAAAACAGTACAAACTGCGTATGACCACGTGGAGGGGAAAAAACTCTCCGGAAGCAAGCAAGGGACCATCCCATCAATTCCGATCAAGGGCCCTAAGGCAGAGGCGGATTCAAAAAAATTCAGCAAAAATTCCTAGATAAGATAAAAAGTTAGCTGCGAGTTATAATACTAATAGAATGTCAATATGTTTGTAATTTTAAGCAAAAAATTACATGTAAAAGATAGTTTAAAAATCATAAGAATTGAAATAACACTAAATTCACGATTTAGTGTTATAATAAACACGCCCCTAGACAAAGCCTAGAGAACCTGTATGATAAATCCGCCTCTACCAGAAGGAAAAACGGATAAAAACCCGGGCCAGGATGGGAAAAACCCGGGCCAGGATGGTCACTAAAGACGTCTCCAAATTTATTATTTTTCTTCATGGTCACTATTCATTACATTTGACTAAAGAAAACAGTTTTAAAATAAAATTGAGAATGCGAGAAAGTTGACTGAAGAAGATAAAGTCTTATTCAGCCCATTGAAAGTGAAATAACACTGATGGATCAAAGGAAGCTCAAGATCTGAGTGAAGCTTTATACCTCTGAGAGCGCTGAGTCCAGTGTCGCTACTCGCCCTCTGGGCAGTGCAAAGCGGTGCCGCTGTGAACAGCTCAATAATCCTCTGCTCTGGACTCCAAATCCATGGCTCTCCTTCTCCAATCTTTTCACGTTATTAAAAGCGCGACTCCACCCTCGCAAGTATTACTCCACCCCTCCAGTGTCGGAGGATTCGCGATGGCAATGTCCTGTCGCAAACCATGGAACGTTTCATTTTCAGTCGTAAATACTCAGAAATAGACTCCATTGTCTGTAAATTTATTGTCAAAAAAGGAATTACAATCTGCGTACGACAACGTGGAGGACAATAAACTAATTTACTCTCCTGAAGCAAGTAAAGGACCATCCCAACCATTCTGATGAAGGGTCCTTAGACAGAAACGGATTTAACATTTCAGCATTATAATATTAACAGAATACCAACAAATTTGTATTTAGTAATATACAAATAAGTTTTTTCAGAAGTACGCATTATTATCAAACAATAGATTACTTTAAAAACATTGTTTATAAATCTTAAGTGTTAAATAACACTAAATTCGAAATTCATTACTTAAATAGACGCCACCCCTAGACAAGAACCTAGAGAGACTGTATAATCCGCCTCTATCAGAAGGAAAACCGGAGAAAAACCCGGGTCAGGATGGGGCTACAGAATTAATATATACAACCATGCCAAGGTTGAGTACATATAAAACTAAACTAATAGGAGACATGCATGGGGCATAATAAGCATGGGGAAATTGCATTTATTTTGAAAGTTCTACAGCAATGGCGTGATAAAGGACAAGATGAACATTGTAGAAGCAGTGGTCCAGAAGGTAACCGCGGACTACCGCGGACAACAGCTTTCCCACAAGATTCCATTTCGCTTCACATGTTAGTTTGTTAGTTGGTGGACAGGTTACGCTCAATATTACAAATAACTTTTGAACCAGTTCCCAATATTAAAATTGACTGATTTTATTGACACGAAATAAATACGATGACAATGTAATTTATTTTGAACAGAAATCGAGTCAAGAGTTGGGATTAAATAGTTGTAGGGATGTTTGGATTCCCTTCCAGAGAATTTGCGAGGGGGAGGGGGGGTATTTGAAAAAGGATTTATATTTCCTGCTGATTAAGACTGTATACAAAAAGATTCAAAGTTGGATTTTGTGTTGAAGAGAGAACTACACTTATGAACACTCATTCACTACGAATTTCATACAAAACTACTTTTACTCGTGTGTTGCACATTGCTTCCAGATACGTACCTCAGCGTCGCCATTGAGGGTTCGTGTGGAATTCCAGGTGAGCTATTTCTGTTGATTACGAACTCTTGTTGCAGCCATAGTTGCTGCTGTGACTGCTGTTCGTTGCTGTTATCACAGTGTGTTAGATGATGTGTCTGACTATGC
>NNCF01127384.1:291208-331149 GCA_002313205.1 Laupala kohalensis
CGGGCCATGATGGGGCTACAGAATTAATGTACACAACCGTGCCAAAGTTGAGTACACATAAAACTAAATTAATATGAGTCATAAGACAACACAATCATGCAAGAAAATAGTTTTTTTTAAATTGATATAAGTTATTTAAAAATAACTACAGCAATGGCGTGATAAAGAACAAAACGGATTTAAATATTTAAATGTTAGAAATATTTCTTCATAGGTTAATACATATTTTTGCTCCATGTTTACAGTAATTCCAAATCTAGATGAAAGTCAAGATAATGATTACAAAGTTCATACATCGGACTAAGTCCAGAATTCAAGAGAAACTAGAGGAGAGACGGGACCGAGCGATGTTCACAACACTACAGTCAGTGAGCGAGTGAGAATTACAATTGTGTTCGTTTCACCTTCAACTCGATCCGTATATGTTTGGAGTAGCTGTTATAGTTACAGAGGGTTTTTTTTTTAAGAAAGTAGCTCCTCATTTTGGAAAGTAAACAATATCAGCTAGAGAATCTGGTGTTAATGTAAGCTAGTAAATAACCTTGGTTAAATGAATATATCTTCTGTGTTTACCCTGTATGTATTTTCCCCTCTATCTAATGGATGGATCTCATATCCATATTCCATTACGTTTAAGTGCTGAGCGCCTATAACAATTATGGCGGATGAGATAATAAAAGTTTTGCAGGAAAATACTCGGTGGGCAGTATCTGAGTGGCTTGATGGTTGAATGTTTGGGATAATTATAGAATAACTCGTTCTTCAATTATTTATTTTCGAAAATCCGCAGTCTCATATCATATAATAATAACTCTTATTTTCGAAATTGTGATTGGGACTCCGTTTGCTGCTTCCATAGGCAATGCGAGATGATACAAAAACAAGAGATATAATTTATCTTGTTAAATAAGTTACCGGTGTATTGTCTGTGGAGGACTGAAGGAGGCGTGTAAATATTCGGTGTTCGTAGGTAACAAGACTGTGGCATATCCAAGTAAGGGGCCTCCTCGAAAACCGCGCATGCCAATTTGCTCTGGAAAATTCGTATTTTAAATTGTTAAGTTGAAAGCAGAGCGAAAGAGTCTTTGGGGAGAGAAGTTTCTGAAGAGTTCCATCATATGTCCAGATTTTAAAATGAACGAGAAGCATTAATGCGGAACCTATACGACAATGTCTATGTCAACATTCTTGAGAAAATGAAAAGCGATCTGAAAAAAAACTAACTGGTCATATTGGTCATGAGGGGAGGCTAGTTTTTACTCAAAAGTTAATTACTATTAGCTATCAGTTTTCTCTTGTAGTATTTGTACATGGGAAATGTAGCGTGCTATTTAAGCTTTTCTACATGGAGCGATAGGAGGTAGGAGTAGGGTAATACGCTATTGTTAGTAGGTGGACCGGTAAGCTGAGTTTACCAACAACTTGACCGACGTGGAGGGGTTAGTAGGAGTTGCTAGTAGTAGTGAGAGTTATACTAGGAGGAGGTGGATAGAGGAAAGAGTGTTTGCTATATGAACTGTGACATTCATGTGGAAAGCTACAGATTTTGTCTGGACCCTCCGGGAGTTGAACCTGAGATGATTTGGTGGTCAGCTAGAACGCTACCACTTGCGCCACGAAGGGGCTAGCTACCTTTTACTAATGTATCACTTTTCAGAAATAAATTGCAATAAAAATTTCAGCGCTTCTCAACAAAATCATTTCACAATTAAGTACCAACATTTAATAAATAATCAATATTTATTTGTTAAACACATTAAAACTAGTGATCGACAGCACGCGTTTATTATATACACATGTAGAGAAACTTTGACTCTGTGAAAAGAGAATCAGTCGACATTTATTATACTGTAACTATTTTAAAAATTATTTTTTAACAATATATTAGAAAATTTATTATAAAAAATATATCTTACAAAAATATATTCGAAATTACTGCACGATATAACTAGTGAAATAAAACTACAATTATTCTAGGAATATATTTTAACCACAATAAAAACTACAAAAACGAATACAAACTAATTTAATTAAATATAAACATAAACTTTTTTGTCAAATAAGCAGTTACAAACTGCGTATGACCACGTGGAGGACAATAAACTAATTTACTCTCCGGAAGCAAGCAAGGGACCATCCCATTCCATAATTGATAAGCAGTTCACCATCCATGACACAGCCACCAACCCGCGTCTGAACGCCTCCAGAAAACAAATCCGACTGTTCCAAACTCACCCGCGCCGCGCCGTGCTGCGTCCTGTGTGTTCGTAACACTTACATGGCGGTGAAGAACGATGGTACTTTCGATAAAAGACAGAATTTAGGCAATAATTTATATATTTAGCAAAGAAGTTTTATGCTGACTAAGGGTAGATGAAAATGGAAATGAACCCGTGGTCCTAGGGGAAGAGGTCGCCACTTGCAGCCTTCCGAAAATTTAGTTCACACTCTTATCAAGATTCGTATTGTATGTATTTTTCCTAGCCGCATTTTACTGGCACATCAGTTTGTCAGTATTTCACTGCCACACTTAAATTGTTTAAAAATTAACATTAACTAGTGTTTTTGTCATTAATTAATGTTAAAAATTTACGTTTTCACATAAAAGAAGCCTATTGTATCTGATCAGTCGCGTCTGTTTTTAGAAAAACTCTACGACTCTAAAACTCTAAACTCCGGGTTATATTTACATTGTAGGACTACTACATCCCAATTTTACCCCTATCTGGGGGTCATTAATTGCTTTTGCATTTTACTAGCGGTTTTTTTATTTACATTAGTTTTATATGTATTTCTCAAATTTTATCTTTCGGGTCTCTTTATTTGAATTAAATCTTTCGTATCCGAATACATGTTACTATAGTATAACTTCCTTTGAGGTTGTCCATCACTTATTCTAAACTCCTTCGTTATATTTTGTGCATTTGGATTTTAGGTGATTTTATATCTTGATTATTCTACGGTATCTGCGTACGTATGAATATTTTCCAACACTCCAAGTCTATGTGCGCAGGAAATTGTCATGTTGCCCACTTGTCAGACCATTCTCTATACATTTATAAGAGAATATTTATCCAATTGCAAGTTTCTTTCTGTCCTTTTCTTCCTTTTTAGCTCTTTTGTCAAACACATTCGGTTAATACACGAAATTGTTTCTTCTTTTACTTTCTCAGTTATTACGTAGTAACGGAGTATTTTCAGCGTTAACCGTGTAAATTTCGGAAATTTTTAAATTCCAAGAAGACAGTAAAAAAGGCTGAATTTTTAAATCCGTAAACAAGAAGATTTGTTAAAATTGCTTCCGCGTAAAACATGTAAATGCAATAAACCGCTTTGTCAGCCGCGTTCAAACATTTGGAACTCTATTCTTTTGTAACAAAATAAATTCAGTTTTCAATGCGCATTCATATTGAATGATTGAGTAAATTTAAACGTTGTTTCGTATATGGATATGCATTTGCTCATATTTCGTATTAAAGCAGTTGATGTATATATTTTAGCACTTTTTTAATTTTAAAATAATAAGTCCTAATAATAAGTATCCTGTTGGGATGCTTTATGTTATGATTAGTAATTTATAAAGAAGCAATTAACTAATGCTATATTATATAACTATTTTGTCGAATTTATAAAGCATCTTTATCTTTTATGCCCCATGAGCACCTTTTGTCTTTGAGAATTAATTTTGTAATTTAATATTATATTCTGCGATAATTTACGTCCTGTTTTTCTTGACCAGTCATTAGGTACAGATGTGAACTACGCACCTCTCTGCAATGAATGTCTCATGAATCTACAAGTATATTGCTCATTAAAATAATAATAGTAATAGTAGTAGTAATAATAATAATAATATAGATATCGTTCCCATATTTATAACAGTAAATGGTTTAGTTAATAAAAATCAAAAAAAAGTACCGGGAAAAAATACGTCAAATAAATTCAATAGAGCTAATCACTAAATCACAGAAGTTGATCGTTCTGGAGACAAATAGAATTGTGCGCTTTGTGTTCAACTTGAAAGATTAGCTCGGAAGAATGTATCCCGGAATAGCCTCTCACTATGAACCGGTTATATACATAATATATGTATTATAACTCGCAGCTAACTTTTTATCTTATCTAGGAACTTTTGCTGAAATTTTTGAATCCGCCTCTGCCTTAGGGCCCTTGATCGGAATTGATGGGATGGCCCCTTGCTTGCTTCCGGAGAGTAAATTAGTTTNTAATTACCATGCATACTGAGACAAGTACATGAAAAATGGTGTACTGTTATGATTTTATTTTGATTTTGTATTACACCACCATTCACCGTACTATTTTACTAATGCTCTGAGCATATTCACCTGTGTGTATCATGACTGCCCTTCAACCCCCACCTGACCTGACCTCCACATCTAGCCATCCCCCCACCCCTTCCATACCTGTTCAGTCCGTCACCAAGCCTGCCTCCATTGCTGACGAACAATCGTCCATCGCGTCGCCCAATCCCATTCGTCCGCCCCCGCACACGGAGCGGCCACGGAACTGAGCGCACGCTGCGCTTCCTTTTGCAACACGGACGACGACGTCTGTGCCGAAGAGATTATTTATATTGGAAGCGGCGGGGCGACGGCGCGGCAGTGCGGTAGCGGCAGGCTCAGCGGCTCGTGTCGCCGGGATAATTAACGGGGAAGCGACGTTTTATCCCGACCTCCGCACTGCGTTATTCCCGCGGGAGCGCTGGCCGTCGGGATAAGAGACGCGCCGCTCTGCCGCGCCGCGCCACAAAGGCCTTTGTGAAGTATCGAAATAACTGCGGCGCCCTCCCCACCCCACCACAACCCCACACTACTCCGGTTACGTACACAGTGCCACTAGGCGCTGCTCGCTCCAGGGGCTGCAGGCAGATTCACTGCGTCCTTGCCACGCTTTCGCATACATCCAAGCTCACTCATGCGCATTTGCTAGCGTTTAAGGTTATGTTACAGTTAAACACTCATAATCTCTTAAATGGCGGTTAACCGCACCGCGAGGTAATATATTAAGTACTAGCTGATTGCCCGGCGTTGCCCGAGATTTTTCTTAAATTAATCTACTATTATTCAAGAAAAAATAAAATCTATTTATAAAGTAATTTCAAAATACTTTTACTTTCTGGTTTTTTTAAATTTAGAGCATCCTGATTTTAAAATTTATAATAATACAAATGTAAAACAAAACTTGACTGTATACACTACACCATCTCGCGGGAACCGAGCAAGTCGAATTTTCACCTCCGATGCATAACGTGGCTGCAACATTTCATTATTATTCCTGTAAAGTATAAACTATGTGTCGAAATTTAACTATTTAAAGACGTTTTCTATCGTTGATAAATGCACAAAGCAAATAACCCATTATATTTGATTATGATTGATTTTAATGGAAGTATTTTAACACTTCTATTTTTAATAACTTTCTGTCGATAATTTCGATAGATAATTATTGTAGATAGACATATGCTGTCGCGAACTTTTCTCTATAACTCTTTGAGGCAAACAATATTGCCACTCATAATTGTCATCCATATCTAACCGTTTAGACAGCGTAAGCGAAAATTTTATTTCCCGATTTTATTGACATTTATTGTCAGCAAACATTTCTATATTTCTAGTCACATTTTTTATTTAGCCTATGCTCATCCTGAACATCTAAACTATCTCCTAGCCAAATTTCATCACGATTGGTCCAGTGATTTAGTCGTGATCAAGTAGCAAACAGACACATTTTCGCGTTACGCATGTATATATGGATGTATGGATGTTATATCGAATGAAAATGGAAGTCGGGACCCGGATTAAAACCCGTTCCCTTCCACTTCTAATGGGACAGTGGTAGACGTGGTGGCGCAGTTGGTAGCGCATCAGCGCGCTTAGCAACAAATCCCTGGTTTGAATCCGGATCCAATTCAAATTTTCAGGCGCCATAATCTCTTATGAATAATAGTAACTAGTAAAGACAACTTAATTTGTTACAAAAGTTATTTATAAATGTAAACTCGTTTGATAATAATGGCAGACAGCTCCTCGAGACAACGAACTGCAAAGATTTTAATATCTCTTCAGAAAGTGCGGTGACCTCTAATAAAATATTTTTAAAATTAGTAATGGTTTTTGGCAACAGTTGAACAAACGTTTAAATTTCATTGTCTGAATCGCAAAAAATCCAAAATTATTTATCGTTTAAAAATTGATTAAGTAGTAATTTAATTATGAAATTAAGAACAAGTCCATTGTAGTAGCATTTTCCATTACGCTTTAATTTCTCGTTTCTGACATACTACATGAAAATGTCGATGCATCGTGTCTACGTTGCAATTGTGGTATAATATACGTTTTTCCCCTAGCATTATTTTACTATCACAATCCAAAGTTTTGGAATTCTATGCCGCAAGCGTATTCGAGAACATCTTCGAGGTGCCAGTGAAATTATCAGAGAGATTACATCGTCACTCACACGTGTTGTTATAATCCGTGTTCATTCATCTGTTATATTTCTTTAGTTAGAGGTCCTGATATGAGTGAGTTTCACTGTATCATATACATAATATCGTGGAATTATAGTAATCGTAATAATTCGATCGCTAGTTAAAAGCGGAGTACATGCATAAATGTATTTTTAATTCAAGGAAAGCTGCAGCCAAAGTTTAAAATTCCTTCTTTAGGACGATGAAAAAATATCTTTTTTAGAATGTTTCTAGCTGAGCACCTAAGACATCACTTACGTCAGGTTTTGGTTTTTACTTTCTCATATGCGTAGTATATACAAAGTATTGTAATCGTGAAAAAATTCGATAGCAAGATTTCGACGGAAATATCTGTTTTGGCGATCCCTGATTCTGAAAAATTGGTTTTCGGCATAACGTCCGTCCGTCCGTCTGTGCGCAGCGATTGTGAGTAAATGAATGGATCAATTTTGTTCGCATTTTGTACGGTAGAATTTACATATGGTTGATGCACGTGCGCTATTTTTTTTTAACTTTAAAACAAAGGGTACTCTTTTGAATGTTTCTCAAAAACGGCTCCAACGATTTTGCTTAAATTTTCTGTACGTAAAGTCATTACATCCGCATTAACGGTATTTCGCTTGAAAGTTAAATATAGACGCAGTAAAATAATTTTTGTCTGCTACACTTAGATTTTAGTTTACTGCTTCAAGAAGTCAGAATAATATTTAGCCGCATAATGGACCAAGCAGACGTAGAATACACTTTTTGTCAACTGAAATGAAAGATATGATAATGAAAATATACATAGGAGGACAGCAAACGCACTGCAGATACAATACATCAATTTCTGTCTAACACGAAATTACATTTACATAACACTTTTACGATATATATATATATTCTGAATATTTATTTTACTTTCAAATTTAAAAAAAACAGTAATAAGTTCATCTAGTGACTTTGAGAATGAATAGAGCACTGGAATATGACCAAAATAGAGGACCACAACAGAAATGATGCTTTCACTATACAATTTTTTCTTACTCTATGCTGCAGACGGAGAAACGCATATGAGAAAGTATGTGCAAAGGTTCTGCACCTCTAGTTCTATGTGTAAACAATCTCTTTTGAGTCCCCATTAATATCTGGTGAAAATGGTGTACGGTCACGTGAAAATTGCGACAGACCTGACTCGTACCCGCGATGCTTGTTTTGAGCGCTGGTCTTCTACCGCTGTACACCTACTGACGTACGGACGTGACAACCGGGTACACGTGCTCCCAACATAGGGAACCGCCTGTGGTCACTTATAATCTGTATGGGCTGTGACGCAGACTCACTGGGACAGGCTAGGTGGATGTTGTCAATGGGTTTCGGGAGTCGAGGCGGATTGTGCAGCGGTAGCACACCTGCGGCCGAAGCAGAAATCCCGGGTTCGAGACGATTCACAGTTCCCTCCTCGAGTAGGTACTCGGAAGATGTGAGTTGAAAATCTAATGAAAATGTTCGTTATGACTGACGACAAGAAATGTTAAAAAATTGAATAAAGTAAAATATGTATCTAACTTCGAAAAATTGTTCCAGGGTCGCAACCCACGCGCCAACCTTGTAGAACACGTGTCGCGGATTACGAAGCTCTGAATCATAAAAATATCTGCACTAGATTTTAAAAACCCAACGTTTAAAAAAAAAATATCTAAACGGGATCTCGAAAAATTCGCTGGGAGGTCTTCTTCTACTCCTCCTGTAAAATGAGAAAACACATAGGCACCAAATCTGCTCTATATACGGAGTCAACAAGAACGACCATCCCAAACGATTAAAGATATCAAAGAGCGATTTTCACAAAGTAAAATCGTGACCTGGGACTAATCATTTTACGTGTTCGAGGGCTTTCTTCGGGCGGTGCCGGATGGTTTTCCCCGCTCATGTATTTCTCCTGGATCACAGACGTGTGAATGTGATTTCATGACTCGGCGAAATCATGCATCATTACTTTACTCTTCGCACGTAGTTCTATAGACTTATCTGATTGGAGAAAGATAATAAGAAATTGTAGAAGCTCTTACTATTTTCTCTGCTTTATGAATGATCCTATATAACATAGGAGGAGATAAAAAATGTGACTTCTCTTATTCTTTGTTCACACTTCACTTTATTGATTTGTCATTAATAAATGGTTTATAAGATCAAGAATGGAATTTGATGTAAACATATTGTGGGGTGGATAAGAAAGTGAAATGATTAGCAAGTTTTAACAGTATATAAGAATTTTTTCAAAGTGCACGATACATAACACAGACACACAAAAAATGGTCTGTTCCATAGACTAAAGGTATGCATTCTTATGTAGTCTGACGCGATAAATTTGAATCCGAATTCTGTATTGCTCCATAACCCCCCAGTTATTTTAAATCGCTAGAAGAACATTAAATGCAGAAGAAAGAACAAAAAATTGTCTGCTCCGAAGGAAAGACCTATGTACTCTTATGAATTTTGATGCACTTAATTTAGATTTTAAATCCATTTTATTTGTATTTTAGAGTGATTTTTCTCAATTAAAAAAATGATGGGTGATGGCGCAATACAGGTCCCGGATTCGGATTCAGCGCGTTAATTGCGACTATTTTGTTTTGGGTGGGTGGGGGGGTACTTGTATAGTTAAAGCTGGAATGAACTGATTACGGCATTTGCTTCAAATAATTTACATTGGAATTCAGTGTCTCTGTTTGTCATGTCTTAAAATGGCGAGTTTTTCAAGGCCATGTATTGAGTGTGAATTCCTCTCTGGGAGTAATACTACAACCTGGCATTACATTTGATGTGTCAAACACCGACTGATGACTATCGTCAACGACCTAATTCTAGTCGCTTTCCTAATCACTGCCTGTTTCTCACTCCTTATCACTAATTTTCTTGTACACCCCAGGGACTATGAGGTTATTTTAGGACACGAGTCTTCACAAGCTTCATACAAATTAAAGTGGTGAGATTGTATTATAGAGTGAGTTAAAAACAAAGACATTGCTGGGCGAATGACGGTAACTGGTCAAGATATAATGATAATAATCTACGTCCCCCTCCTCCCGAAATTCTCACTCACGCATGAATTATAGGAACGACAGGTGAACATCCAATTAGTGGGGAAAATAGTAATTAATAAGAGTATGCTTGGTGGTGCATTAATTCTGGTTTGTATCGTAAATCGAAGTCACATTGAAAGCATATAAAAAAAGTCGGGTTCTCAAATGATACGCGTCGTATCACGTCACCATTAATTATGCTTTTGTGGAAATTGCGCACACGCGCCTGTAGAGGGCTGTGTGCAGATCAGTGACCTCTTAAATCTGCACGAGCGATCAGCCGGCGCCCAAGGTGGGTCCTGGCGTCAGTCCAAGGAGGGCGAGTGTGCAGGTGTGATGGGCAAGGCGAGCGTGGAAGGGCGGTGCGATAGGGAGCCCTGGGGGTGTCTTTCAACTTGCGGCACATGTACTGTCCCCAAGAGCAAGGACAAGGAACCAATGTCCGCCAACATCGTAAAACATGGAAATATTTATAAAATGCTAGAATGTCGACGATAAATACTCTGACTTCGGAAGATGTAGCTATTTCATTAACAGCGATATAGTTATCAGAATTTTCCTCCTTTCTTGCAGTCACTGCGCACGTGCTTCCAACGACGTTAGCGTAATATTTTCATGCTATCGGAGTTTGACCCTTGATGGACGTAAGCGTATAGCACGTAGTGAGTTTAGAGCCGAGCTAGATTTGATTCTTCGACGAGAAAGAGCACCTCTCGGGCGGAGCCTCAAATTGAACTGATTTTATCTTGTAGCTATATTATTTATTTCACCTCGGTTTGTTCGTAGTAGCAACGGTCAATAATGTTAAGAAATTACAACCGATGAAACCAAGCACTTCTTGAAAAATCTTCTGGGTTATAAAAAACATTGCGTTACTAACCGTGTCTTAGTACTAGTGAGACAAAGGAATTGTACTAGGCAAGTATTTACATTGCAGGTTCTTATTACCATGTGACCAAAGCCGCATGCTACGTAGTCGCCACACTCCCAAAAGGTATAATTAAAATATGCTTAGGATTCTACAAACATCAAGCCATAATCGCTGGATGGGCTAAAGTTTGTTCTATTTTTACTGATGGTGATTCGTATATAATCAAGATTTTTTGTTTATATGAGAATTATTCACGGTAATATGAGTAAAATGTTCGAAAATAAGATTTCAAATATTTGAAAATAGCTGTCGTGTTTCCAGATTTCTATACAAATAATATTCTTAGTACATGCGGTAATAGGAAAATAATAATGACTTCGTATATAAACAAATTTTTTGTTTCATTGTATAAATTGCGTGACCCTTATTGCGTAATTATTATTGATAGACTATGGGATGATCGAAATGGTGACACAAGGCAGCAGTCATTACAAATTTATTGCTAGGCGAGACCGCAGTTGCCGAAGATCGGGCAACAATCAAATTTTTATCATTCTTGATCATAATCATATATAAAAATTTTAATTTAATTGTATTTTACAAATGTAAAATAATAATAAATAAAAATGAGAACTAGTGAATTACGCGACGCAGAAGAGAATGACACGCACAAAGCACTGTATATAAAGCAAGACAATTATCAATAAATAATATAATCGAAACAATAAGACAGCTATATAAACAATTAATAAATAAAGTAGACACCAACGCTTAGCATGAAACCAAGGAAAATGTTTAACATCAACAAAACATTGGAATAAATAAATTCATTAACGTTTTTTAAAACGATGATAGTAAATTTGTGACATGAAGTGAATACTTTATAATGCGTAAATGCAAAAGTATTCTTTAAACAGACAAAATAATATGGAACAAAAATACTTAAATAATTTTGACGATACACAAAGTAATTGACAATTAGATTTGTTATTATCATCTACATAGGAAGAAATAAAAGGAGAGTATAAGGAACCCTGAAGAATGAAAAGGAATGAACTAAATAATAAATGTTCATCTGCATGGCTTTCTAAAATGAAATGAGAATAATGACTTATTTTATAGTTAAAGCTACAGGAAGCAAAAAGTAAATACAAAAATAAATTAACGCCGCGAAATTTGCTAGTATAGTGGCAGAAAAACTGATGATATCAAAAATTAAAATCAGACTCCTGTTGCTGACTTGTGTGTCGCTCTACGCTTAATACCAGGGATGTTAAAAATCCACCTTACCGATATTCGTGGTATATGTAAAACTATGTGCCCAGGTAAAATCTTAAAACGTAAGAGATCGTGAGTTCTCAGGAATTGCAATACTTTTCACACACAGTCCAGAACTAAAATCTGTGTAAGTGAAGATTTGGAGCACCCCCTCGTACCTTAGCCTCATTCACTTTCACACTAACAAGNGCGTTAACGTCACCCCTTCGGTAGCTCACGGACTAGCACGCTTGTTTGTCACATAAGAGTCCTGGTTCAATTCCCGGCCGGGCCAGACAAAATTTGTAACTTTCCACGTCAATGTTCCAGTTCATATGTAGCTGTGACAATTGAAAAGCGAACCCTATTTCTTCTATCAACCTCCTACTACTCCTAGTATCTCTAACTCTCACTTCTACTAACTATTCCTACTAACACCTTCATTAGGGCCAAGTTGTTGGTAAACCAAACTAACCGGTCCACCTACTAACAATAGCCTACCACCCATCTCCAACCGCCTATCGGCCCATGTAGATAAGCTTCAATAGCACGCTATATTTCCCATTCACTAATCCAAACTAATATATAAATGCGAACCCGAGAGTGTGTCTGTCTGTTTGTTACTTAATCATGACTAAAGCACTGAACCGATCGTGTTGAAATTTGGTAAAGACGTTCAGAATGAGCAAAGACTAACTAAAAAATGAGTGAAAAGGAAGATAGAAAATTATTGTGACCACAAATATCAATGAAATCGGAAAAAAGAGGTGTATTCACTTACGCCGCCGAAACGGTTGAAGATAGGTGACAACTATGAATGGGAATATTGTTCACCTCCAAGAGTTCTACAAGAAAGTTTTCGACAACATATGTCTATCTATAATATCTCTTCATTTTCAAAAAACCATAATTAAAAATAGGAGTGTTAAAATACTTGAAATTAAGAGAATAATTTAAGAAGGAAAAAATCAATCATAATCAAATTTATTCTTTTTTTTTTCTTTTTTGCATTTAATGTTTAAATCGTACAATTTGGACGAATGGTTTAGATTTTAAAAGTGTTTCAATGAAATGGTGCAGCCGCGCTGCCGGCGTTGTGTCTTGCCTCAGAAGCGAAATTTCGACCTGCGCGGCTCTTGGTAAATGGGTTCGTTAGACTAACAAGTAAACAGAAATCCGGGCAACGCCGGGTAACCAGCTAGTGCTACAATACAGAACGGGTGCGTTCACCACGTCAACCATTGGTTGCTTAATAATTCATTGATCGTAGAGGACTTTATTCTAATTGATACCCGGTATATATCCTTAATCGCCATTAAGTTCATAATGCATCCTAACATATCACATCTGCGATGTATTTTGTGTGCTTTACATCTACTTTCCACTTATTTCATAACAATTATTTAATCGTATTATACCTATAAGTAGATATATATCGTGTTTCGTGTTTTATTTATCCGAATTCATGCAGATTCTTGATTCTATTTTTCTTCCAATCTATGGCAGAGTTAAGAATCTATTTCAGAAGACAGCTCGCTCTCTGCGAGTTATGCATCATCTCCTGGCCAAGCAGACTGCTACATTGAGGTTAGAACTGAATACTTGTGAGTGGTATAGCCATGACATTCCAAAGTTTGATCTCAAACATACATTTTAGCAGACACTTGTCCAATAGAGTGCATCTATACTACTATACAAATTTTTTTTTTTTTTTTTGAAAAGGGTTAAAGTGAAAATCTTCATATGGAAACAAACGAACAATACATATGATTGACGAAAGTGCTGAAAAACTCCCAAAGTGGGATGGGATATATCACTACTTAAACCATCTTTCAGTTCCAAAGATTGAATACTCACAAATCATAAAAATGTGTTCTCTCCCTGTATTTATAAAAATTTGTCATAAGAATAATATGTGAAAGACGGAATAATATGTGAATAATATGTACCATAACTAATTTTTAATTTAAATTTTAAAAGAAAACAAGTACTTTTGTTTCAGATCTGGATTATATTTTCGTGTAAATTCGAGTTTCCTGTCATGGATCGTACATTCCATTCTACAATATTCAACGCCTTGTAATTCCTTGCGCAACGGAATAAAAAAGAAATAGCATATCAAAGAAATTCAATGCATCTAATAAATTTTGTTATTTATTAGATAACAAATTTAGATTATTAGATAATAAATTTGTTATTTATTAGATAACAAATATATATTTATGAAACATTGTTTCATAAATATTAAAAAATTAAAATAACTTTAATATAAATTTATTTAAAAATATGTTTCACGCTGCTCATTAATAGAGTGTAATTAATACTCAAAGTGGAACTTTTTTTTTTCATTTTTTTTTCAAGGAATAACATCGACCTCATATGAGCCAAAAAAGAGAAATACACCACTCTTATTAAGTGAAGAAATTGCAAAATTTTGGAAAATTATGTAAAGTTTGCTGTACCGTATATGCAAAGGATGGCCTTCTCTCGATAAAATTAATGAAGAATATTGATGTCTCATTATGTATTTGTTCATAAGAATGAACTGGGAGGATATAACTGCAAAGACAAGGGTAACAACCCCGACGGCAGCCGTTCGCGAATTTGCGGCAGCTTGCGCCCACAGCCGACGATTAGGATCAAAACTCGTTTTGTCCAGCTGCAGAGGATGTTAAATCGTTTATTAGAGTGTACAAAGATTGGACTAACAATCTGGGGCCTGCTGTACCTGTATGCATCAAAGGACCTGTGTTCACGGGAGTCGAGTGTAGAGAGAGAACGTTTGGTGTAGTGGTTAACACACTTGCGATCAAAACAGAGGTACCGGGTTAGATACCCAGCTCGAAGCCATTTTCATCTGGCCAAAGTTATCACGTATCTTCTACAAGTGTAGGTACATGGAAGAAATATACGCAAAAAGAGAAAGTTCATTTAAGGAAAGGAAACAAAATTAACCCTTAATTTCGATTAAGGGTAAACAGCACTGTGTCAGTGACAATTGTACCCTTGCTTTCAGTTTTACTAAAATAATCTGTTTCGTGCTAAGAGTGAATAGAGGAAGAAATGAGATAAACAATAGGGGTAAGGAAGGAACGCCCTGCAGTAATTTCACTTCGTCCATTACGACGAATTCCTCATAATTTTTTTGAGCAAATACTCAAGTGTCCTAAGCAGACATCAAACCCACACAATCATCAATATGCTCCGTAAAAAATGAAATGTAAATTGGTGAGAGTATTCGATTAAGATCAAGTTTGAACCGCCGCAATGGTGGAAAGCGAGCGCAGAACACATGCCACAGGAACCCTGCTTTAACAGAATTGGACATAATACTAAAAGTTTTGGCTTTTAACATATACTTGTACGATTTCATATCCTGAATTTGTTATAACATGTTCCAAAATTTCTGCCGTCACGCAATACCATGTTAAAAACATTTTAAAGTTGCATCTTACCAAGGCTGTACACTGTACGCATGGCATCAAGTCTAAAATGTATATTTTTCGAATAAAAAAGGTTTTATCCCTTGCTTTAAAAAAATAAGAACTAACTTCCGTTATTAGGAACAAGACTGTAAAAAATATATACTCTTACTTAATGGGAAAACTGAAAATCGCATTACATTTTTTATTAATATCTATAAATTATTAAAATCTAAAAATTTGGAGACTGAACAGAGTGGCTCCAAAATAAAGCGCCGTACCATAAATGTTAATGAAACGTTGCAAAATATACGCAAAGGGAAACGTGTGCACTTACAACATTGATTATAATTCGAGATGTCTTGCACACTTCCCTTATTTTTAATTTAGATAATCAATGAGACTATTTTATTTGAAATTATCGTAATATAAGCACTAAAGAACGAAGTTTCAAATAACTTCCAAAAAATGAATGAACTCATTTATTATAAATTCACATATTCATTGCTACCTCAACACCTCGAGGTTTTGCGACAAAAAAGATACTTTTCCCCTTCAAATGAATTCGATTTTAAAATAATTTTAAGCATTGATGTTGGACATAAAAATATTTCTGCCACACAAGACCCCGACACAGAAGTTACAATACTACCAAATATTACCGTACTATCGTTTTTTCTATTCTTTAACTCCAAACTTAATAAAAAGTGGAATATGACATTTAATTTATTTTTGAACCCCAATATTAAATTCAGTGCTTTAATTACAATGTTTTATACCATACTTCTCAGTAAGATATAAAACAAAGCCGTATCAATGCATATCATAAAAATGCATTAGGGATTAGAAACCCTTGCATTTCTCAAGATAATTCTATGTTCTTGTGATTTTCTAAAGTCATTTAAAATGTATTCTAAGCTTCTCATAAAAAGCATCACTCGCCACAAATATCATTCTTGTACGTACCAGAGATTTCGATACCTATTATGAAAAAACAAGGGTCCTTTCAACTCCAAAAATTTTTATTAGATAATTGAATGTACTTTTAATGATATTCCTAGTCACAAAGAGACTGATGGATAATTAACTACAAACACAAATGAAAAGTCGGAAAAACTTTGGTTGACTGGTAATTATCTTGACAATTCGTACGATAGAATCCATTCAGTAGATACACTGGATAAAATATTCAAATTAGAAAGAAATACTAATCCACAAATTTCAATATTAAAATTCATTTAAATATCAATTTTCTTCCCGAAAATATAAAAAGAAAAAATTATGAATTGATCAGTATAAGATTTCAAGATGTAGTACCATATAAAGTAACCTCTACAATCCAGAAATTGAAAAAATTACAAATTGCAAGATGGTTTGTCTTGATGCAATGACAGCTAATACAACAGTATGATACCAAAGGAGTCAAAGAATGTCCATATAACGACAGCCGTTGGATAATGAGTTGCTATAGAAAATTCGGTTTCCTAAGAAAGGAAAGAGTTATAATGTAAAACAATAGTCCCACATATTGTCAAATTAAACACCTTTTAACAACAAAAAATGTTCAAACGATGGGATAATCTGCAGAAAACAAATAATTGCAGATATTGAACAGTATATTAATCAACGATATAAACTGAAAATATGGAGAACAATTAACAAATTTACTCATCTTTCTCAACGGCAAAGTAATTAGAAGATTTAGAAGAAAAAAGTACATTTATAATCAGTAAACCACAAAATAAGGAGAAAAAAATAAAATTGTGAAAACTATGATTAAAACCAGTAAAAATATTTCAGAAACGTTTTAGAAGAATATCGACCATACCTGCTTTGTTGGTAAGAATTGAATAGTAAGATATTCAGTGTTTCAAAAAAGAAGAAAAAATGCTATTATTTTCGTAGTCAATTTTGAAAGTAAAACGAGCCTTAAAAAAATAATTTCACGACTTCAAGTGAAGATCGGAACTTCAAAAAAAAAACTGAAAAAATGCTGTATGTCAAAGTAAAAGACAATGATTTAACAACACTTGTCGGAATTTGACAAGATGAGATTATTACGAATTGTGCAATTCGAGTTAAAGTATGGTAAGGTAAAAAATTAAAGAATCCTTAGTTTTACTCACCAACTAAAAATGAAAGAGCTGATTGATATTGTAAGAATGATTTCGAAATATCCAAACATTTTGTGACTCAGGTAGTGGGAAGAAAATTGTAGATAAAAGCTGAATACACAATCAACTTTTGTAAACTCTGGAAGCAAGAAAAATTTTGAAGCATTGCCTAAAAGAATTGGATCAATTTAACGAGCTGCATTGCGCAAGCTCATGCAGATTCTGCGGCGACGTACGCGCAGATTTCCGCAAGAAATCCCGCTGCGCTGACACTGGCGGTGCAGAAGAAGACACTGAATGCGCAGACTTTCCATAAGATACGGATCTATTGACTTCTTGTCGATGGGATTCGGGATCTCCGCCATGCGCACTTCACGGGGTCTGAAACATTATGAGCAGCAATTAATTCTATGCTCGTAGCAACGTATATAATATCATGAGTACAGCAAATCGAATAGAATAAAATTCCCTCAAATTTCTTGTAATAGAGTCTTCGGACTCGTATNTCAATAGAACTTAAATGTATTTACATTCAGCTTGAGGGAAATAATGTGCTGCATCTATACTACCTTCTCTTGATTGAGTTGCCAGTTTTGAGGGCCTCTCTGCCCGTTATCCACGAAACGGCATCCTGACGTTTCTTCCGCTTCTCCGGGGATCGAGGACGCACTGATCGAGTGAATCCTACTGAGGACGGAGAACACGAATGGTCCACGTAAATCCTCTCTCGAGGACGCCCTCGCGCCTTCCGCTGTAGCCCAGCATCCCCTTCACCTCCTCCTCCTACTCCTCTATCGCCTTATACAAAAGAACAACACGCTTAAAGGTTGTACTACAATTTGAAGATACATATACAATGTACATCTGATAAGAATAATATAACGTCTAGTTCTAACGTTTGATGATATTAAGATGACTTACAATCATCTTCAAAAGACGGCACTGCGAAATCTTTCTCAGTCGCCTCGAAGTCGATTGGCCATGTCTCCCACTCTTCTTTGAGTTCTGTGAAATGTTTCTCATTAGTGCACCGATATGTAGTTGTCAATGTCTAGAAATAATGTATTTCTCTATTGATTTATAGCTTTCTGCTGTATATTCTGAAGACAAGACACGGGTTTTACTTAATGAATTGATATTTCATTCATATTTTTATTAACAATCTTGCTTCTTGCATATTTTGCAGAATGTTTCAATCATTTAACGAATCCCGTAAACATTTGTGTAAATCTCTAAGAATATTCTTGCATAGCTTGAAAGTTATGGAATTATAACATTTTGGTAATCCACTTAAACGGACAGGAGGGTTTCAAAATTCGTAATAGTTTGAGATAACTGTACAAAAATTATAATATATTAAATTATTGATATCGTCTGTGAACTAAGGTCTGTGAAATGGTTTTGCAGCAACATCGAAAAATATTTTATCATTAATGGTAATTCGGACTGCGTTATTTCTACAAATTTGATTATTTCACTTACCCTGCACGTTTGGCTTACAAACACAGCACAGCAAGAACCTTACAACGAATGCACCCACTCTGCGTAAGGAAGGCATGTTGTAGCTTTAGCCTGTGATCTCCCTCTACCTCTCCGTTTCCAAGAAACGTCCCAACAGAACATGCAGTATTCTACTTATAATAAGCGTTGCCCTATTATTGTAGGTAAGGGTTCCTTCTTTCAAAGTACACAAGACGTGGTCAATCGATTTTTCTCTAGTTTATTACGTCTTCATGGATGGACTAAACAATCAGTCACTTTTCAGGGACTGTTAAAACTCACTTTATTCATGATGTTATTTTTTCGCATTTTATTCTCGAATACTGTTACATTTAATTAATTTTTTTTAAAATTGCAACATGCTAAGAGGGTAAAGCGCATGACAAATTTTTCAAATTTGTTTCATGTTGTGATTACGAGGTATGATCTTGTGCTGAAAAGTTTATTATTTTATATTTTTATATCATTACCTAATAGCGTGGAATTAAAACTATAGAGGATTCTGGATAACCCCACTGTTGTATTGTTTTTGTCTGGAAAAAATATAGTTTTATTTCTCGTGGAGTTCTCAGTGTTCAGTAAAATGTTAGTAAAATTTGATACGAATTTTTGGTTTCTATTTTATTTATTGATCCCTTTTCTTCCGAATGAGCTAGATGATAAGAAATTCTTCATTTTCCATATCAGGAAGTTCTTATCCAAGGAGTTTTTATATCCGATATTTTATCCCCTCAGTATTCATAAAATAAATTAACGCCTGAACACTGTTCTGACATTTCCAATGACATGAATTAATGATCCAAATTTTATGCGAACCACAACATGTAGATTAAATTTATACTTCACAATAATGATTATGCGGTTGCTTTTGGGTTGGATATAGCCAAGGATTATCTAACAGACACTAAGTAGATAAAATTGGACTATTTTTTGGACCGTATAATCACAACGGAAATGAGAAGTTTCCTTAGTAAAACGAAAAGAGATAACCAAAATTGATTGGACTGCTTGTTTTGATCCGTGAAAGCATTATACCCTATATTTTAAGACCAAAAAAGTTATAGTTATCTTTAAATATCTCGTGAAAATCATATTTTTAATGAATTACGAATTACAAATTAAATGCTTTTGTATAAATGGATGCCTGCAAATTATGGAGATCCTTTATTATGGTTACTGTTGTAAAATTCTTAGAGTTCTTAGAATACATCGTACTAGTATTTTCCTTAGATCTTTAATTAGAAAACTCCTAAGTACAACTTGCTTAAGGCAAAATGTTAATTGGTAAAAAAATGTTTATAATACAAATTTTTTTAAATTATATTTAAATTATATTCGTTAAAACAAGTTAATGCGCTATAGAATATATCAATTTCAATAGCGTGCTTTATTTACCAAAAATATTATTTATGTACAAATGTGTGGCGATGATTTTTACCTGCACGCCTTTAAAATGCCCCTTAAGTAGAGTCGTGGGCTGTGCATACAATGCCCTGGTATTCACTCTCATTGAATGGATAGTTGCAGTCTTTATTTTGGCAATATTTGTTTTGAACTTAAAACGATAGTAATTTCATTTACTTGTGATTTGTATCGTAATAGTATTTTTTTTAGTATCCTTCAGTGCTTCTTTAATATTGTTTTATTTAGTTGTAAAATATGTTTTAAGTATACTGCAACTAACGATTCAATGAGCACCGTTGGGAACCACGGGAAACTAACGGTCACGACACGAATTTATACAATTAACATAAACATATTTACAAAAGATACTTAAATAGGAGAAATAAATTATAATGTAAAATATAAAAGTTTTGCCGTAGAAATAAAGATTAAAATAAAATCCAGTTATTTACAATACTAAAAAAACAACATATAATTGACGTAATGCCTTGGAATGTCTTCTCAACATGTCTCCGCCTGAAACAAAACAAAAAGACAAAGCTGCAGAATCACGGTTCATTTGAATCAGTGGTTTCAGCGCACATTACTCTTTCTCTCATCTCCCTCACATAGCTTAGGAACTGACCCAAGGACTGCACTACAGATACTCTATTGTCCCTCATATAGAATATAAACAGATATCAATGTGTTTATAAAATAATTTTACGTTTGTCATCTGTACAAATCATTTATGTTACATTATGTTAATTGGAATTTTTCCTTAAATGCAGGTAATCATGTGGACCACTTAACAGTCCATCCCTGAACCCCTTCTAAATTAAAAAATAATTATATTAAAATGATTTATTCCTAACAGAACCAAATTAATAATTTACCCAGAACATGAAATTATATTACAATGTCTTCCAAACAGTGACTCGAATACACCTCAAAATCTTTTTAAAAATATAGTATGTTATTTTTAATTGTTTAAATATAAATATAATTTGTTTTCAATTGGCGCTTCTGAACACGGATTAGAATTGTTCAATAAAAAACCAAATTGTTACAACATAAAAAATAATTTCGGCCAAACACGCAAACATATCGCGAGAAATAAATGAGGTAACCTGTAACTATATAATTAGATAATATATTCCAGTTGCACTTCATTAAAAGATTTCGTGGAGGAGACATAAGTCGGTGGATATTAAGAGGACATAGGAGTCACCACAACCTATGTACTTTGTAAAAAAATAACAATAATACTGCTTCTAAAAACAAAAGAGAGCAACGCTTATTATAAGTAGAATACTGCATGTTCTGTTGGGACGTTTCTTGGAAACGGAGAGGTAGAGGGAGATCACAGGCTAAAGCTACAACATGCCTTCCTTACGCAGAGTGGGTGCATTCGTTGTAAGGTTCTTGCTGTGCTGTGTTTGTAAGCCAAACGTGCAGGGTAAGTGAAATAATCAAATTTGTAGAAATAACGCAGTCCGAATTACCATTAATGATAAAATATTTTTCGATGTTGCTGCAAAACCATTTCACAGACCTTAGTTCACAGACGATATCAATAATTTAATATATTATAATTTTTGTACAGTTATCTCAAACTATTACGAATTTTGAAACCCTCCTGTCCGTTTAAGTGGATTACCAAAATGTTATAATTCCATAACTTTCAAGCTATGCAAGAATATTCTTAGAGATTTACACAAATGTTTACGGGATTCGTTAAATGATTGAAACATTCTGCAAAATGTGCAAGAAGCAAGATTGTTGATAAAAATATAAATGAAATATCAATTCATTAAATAAAACCCGTGTCTTGTTTCAGAATATACAGCAGAAAGCTATAAATCAATAGAGAAATACATTATTTCTAGACATTGACAACTACATATCGGTGCACTAATGAGAAACATTTCACAGAACTCAAAGAAGAGTGGGAGACATGGCCAATCGACTTCGAGGCGACTGAGAAAGATTTCGCAGTGCCGTCTTTTGAAGATGATTGTAAGTCATCTTAATATCATCAAACGTTAGAACTAGACGTTATATTATTCTTATCAGATGTACATTGTATATGTATCTTCAAATTGTAGTACAACCTTTAAGCGTGTTGTTCTTTTGTATAAGGCGATGGAGGAGTAGGAGGAGGAGGTGAAGGGGATGCTGGGCTACAGCGGAAGGCGCGAGGGCGTCCTCGAGAGAGGATTTACGTGGACCATTCGTGTTCTCCGTCCTCAGTAGGATTCACTCGATCAGTGCGTCCTCGATCCCCGGAGAAGCGGAAGAAACGTCAGGATGACGTTTCGTGGATAACGGGCAGAGTGGCCCTCAGAGCTGGCAACTCAATCAAGAGAAGGTAGTTGTCATATTCTAATCCGAAACATAGATGCAGCACATTATTTCCCTCAAGCTGAATGTAAATATATTTAAGTTCTATTGAAAAACGTTAGAGATCAAAATAAGGGATACGAGTCCGAAGACTCTATTACAAGAAATTTGAGGGAATTTTATTCTATTCGATTTGCTGTACTCATGATATTATATACGTTGCTACGAGCATAGAATTAATTGCTGCTCATAATGTTTCAGACCCCGTGAAGTGCGCATGGCGGAGATCCCGAATCCCGTCGGCAAGAAGCCAATAGATCCGTATCTTATGGAAAGTCTGCGCATTCAGTGTCTTCTTCTGCACCGCCAGTGTCAGCGCAGCGGGATTTCTTGCGGAAATCTGCGCGTACGTCGCCGCAGAATCTGCATGAGCTTGCGCAATGCAGCTCGTTAAATTGATCCAATTCTTTTAGGCAATGCTTCAAAATTTCTTTTGCTTCCAGGGTTTACAAAAGTTGATTGAAAGGTCGGCTTTTATCTTTTTTCGGTTAACACTCTGAATCAGAAAATATTTCATTATTCTGTAATCACTCAAACGTAGGTAATGCATTAAATTAATTTGGTGATTACAACTTAAGAATTCTAATAGTTGTTCATCATCAAAGAGTTTCTAGGTCATCTGAACTGATAAATTTTGAAGTCACTTGCACCATTTCTTAATGATTTTGCTTACATTCTGAAAGGTTCCGTCAACTTTCTGTGTTCGTCTTTTTACATACAATATTTTGTCAGAATGTGTTCCAATCCTTGTTAAATTTTAATATTTTTTCTCGTGTTACATTATTTGTATTGCTCTTCTCTGGTTACAATTTTTTTCTGACTGCTGAGTATCTCGCAATCCAAAACCCACCAACAAATCACCATTGATTGGTCTTTTATCAGAGCAGAGTGCAGTGTCCCACAATACATTACTAATGCTTTCAGCCATTCAGAGTTTTCATTTAGTTTTGATTGCTCTACAGTATTTGTTACTATCTCAGTGTTATTCTGAATTTCGTATAGTACACTGGTGATGATAATGCTGAGTAAACTGAAGATATATTGGTTTCCCATATATCCCGTTGTTGTGTGCTCTCAATTTCGTGGTGAATGTTTGTAAATTTTCTTTATTTTTATCCTCCGTTGTGTCGTATACTTGGAATTGGAACAACTTCTGTGGCAAAGGTCTATCCATCTTTTCATCGTTATAACGAATTGTGATTTTTCTTGTTGGCTCCAGTTATTGATTGCATTAGAAATTTTTTTTTCCTCTTATACTCAGAATGGAACCATCCTACACTTGCCAACAAATGACTGTACGTACGTTCATTAGCTGCCTTGTAAGCATTGTCAAAATGCTTGGTTCGGAATCTGTGAGTAATTTTATTTTCCAACATTGATTCAAAGAGTACCCACATTGATCATTGCTATTTTTATCATGAGAAATGCTAGTAAGGGACATAACTTTGCATTTCTCCATATTGCTTGATAATTTGACCTTTTTATGAGCAAAATTGTTTTGAGACTTCTATTACTGTAGAATCTAAACGAAATTTCAATTCCGGTTCAAATTGGATATATTGTACAAATTGTCACAGAATTCCTCATCAGTGACGTGTTCTTCCGACTTGATAATTCATTTATATTTGTTTGATTTATTATTCGAACATAAGTTCCTCAAAGGCAATTGAATTTTAAGTAACAATCTACATGCACTTGTTTTAAATAAATAAATTTATTTTGACTATGGTATTTTTGTGTTAATTCTAAATTTATTAATAATCAGCTACAATAGTTTGTAGTTCTTTGTGCGATGATTTTTGTAATACTGTCCAGATGTTTAGTTCATTTTAATAATCTATAAATGTGAAAATAATTATATTACGACATTTAACTTTAAAATTACCCAGAAATTTTTGGAAAGAAATTATGGTTCGTGTTCTGTAAATATGATTATTATATTAAACCGTAAAAAATGAATAATTTCTTATAAAGTTATGGAAAAAGAGATCAAAAACAAAAATCATCCTTTGAAAATAGTCATCATAACCATTTAAAATTTTTGTGGTAAACTTATAGTGGTCGGTTGTGGTTACACGCTAACCCTGAAGAATGGGTTTGAGAAGATCGATGTTAGCTGAGTTCTTTTGTTTTTTGCGTTCAGTAATAGATGCTGCCGTAAAAGCGAATTAAGTTATTATAGCATCTAAAAACTCGATTTATTAATTAGTAAACTAGCTGCAAACTGAATACATTACTGACTACATCATATTTATTGGACGTTTTGAAAATAATTATATATGCATGTAGAAAAACTTGATGTTTATTCAGACAAGTTATAAATGAATTTGTTGAATATTTACTTTAGAGTATAATTGTCAACTCAACTTGTAACTAACAAATGTTATTTAACAAATGCATATTACTCTATTTACAATTACCTCAAATGATGAAAAACGGTAAAATTTAAACTTTATTTACTAAATGAAATATTCTCCTATATGTTAAGAAATAATGTTGCCATATAGAGTATTGAACTGCAGATATCAAGTGTTAGTCTTGTGATATCACTATTTTGGTAGAGATTTTTACGGAAGGGTTCCTTGCAAAACCCCTTTTCGTCAAAGTGGTTGAATCGGCGGACTGGTGAATATTGCCTGCATTTCTAGTTTTCTATTTGAAAAGCAAGTACAATTCTCACGTGGGTGCTTCGAGGGATTGCGAAATTTGTTTGCACTTCACTCGCATGGCTTCTGAGCATATTAAAAGAATATTCAAGCTTGAAGAAGCGGTATTATATATTCAATTTATACATATTGCAATATAACGAATGATATTTTATTTTTCTTTGAAATAAATTCTACGAAATTTAATTTAAATAAATACTTCATTTATTACACATAAAACTACTTTTTTTATTGTGTAAGTTTTTGCAACAATATTTTTTATTTGCATGAAAAGAATTTGGATAAAAGGAAGTGTAGGATAGTATCTCCCAATTAATAAGTTTTCCTTTGCCATATGTTATTATTCAAACAAGGTGGTTGCTTCATAAATTCTGTTTTAGCAAATAACTAGCGTTTTATAAGCTTATTATCATACTTTGAGTAATATTTATTTCGAAGGTTTTAAGTTTCGGGTGGAATTTATAAATTATCCAAGCATTCTCATTTGTGTTCCGAGATCGTGGATATTCTGTGCTGAGTGTTGCTGCTCCACAGGCGATGAAATACGTCTGAAAAATGTGTTTCCTTAAAAAACTTTGTTATCCGTTTATCGAAAGCGAATTCTCGGAGAAAGTTTTGGGTATGGAAAAACATAGATACCGTCAAGATATGATCACAATGATGCTCCTAAAAATGACCTGGAGTGCCTTGTTGAGGATATTCCGTCGCTGGAGAGCTTGAATCATTTACTGGAGTAATTAGAAACTACAATAATAGTAATAATAAATTTCATTTAAGCTCATATATTTTATTGTAGTATTTGTAAATGGCAAATGTAGCGTGCTACTGAAACTTATCTACATGGAGCGTTTGGAGACAGGAGGTGGGTGGTAGACTATTATTTGTAGGTGGACCGGTTAGCTCGGTTTACCAACAACTTGGTCCATATGGAGGTGTTAGTAGGAGTCGCTAGTGATAGTAAGAGTTAGTGATACTAGCAGTAGGAGGAGGTGGATAGAAAAAGGAGGGTTCGGTTTCCAGTAGTCACAGCTATTTGAACTGGGATTTAATGTGAAAAACCAAAAAAAAAAAAAAATCTGGCCCGCTCGGGAGTTAAACTCGGAGTGNTAACACCATGGCCATGGTATTTTGAACGCAATCTGAAACTCATTGCCTCAAGTGTGTAGTAAAAGTATTCATTCATATTATGTCTTTTTCAGCTAAAATCTATGTTGAAGCACTAAAATGGCCTTTGTCAGTTAACTATTTTCATCCTTTGAAACTATAGTCTTCAATCTCGGAATGTATGTACTTACCCATCTTCTGGGAACAGTAATAGGAATTTATTCTTTCACAATCTATCTCCAATGCTATATCAATGAAATATTTATTAATATTTTTTCTTAATAAATAAATGTGTTGTCAAAACAGGAATTACAAAACGTGTATGATTATTTCGAAGACAATACACTAATTTTCTCTCCGAGAGAAGACAAGGGACCATTACATTAATTCCAGAGGACCAAAAAGCTGTATTTCTGCGCCTCGAGGCAAAATCATGGCATATCCCTCCTTTTGAAAGAGCAAATACGTTGACATATGATATGAAATAAATTAACTTATATCGGCTATCATGCAAAAAAATAATGTTTATCGGTTAAAAATTAAAAGAGTTAGCAATATCGAGCGTAGATTGACTGACTAAATTACATTCATTTTATCATATTGTTAATTGAAAGACATTGATTGGTTCTTGGCATTAGAACAGTGTTTCTCAAATAACACTTCAATCCATCATCACAGTTACTATGGTCTATAGAACACGAACTACTTTCTGTGCCGGATGATCCTACGCATACTTTCTTTCACATTTTTACTCTTAACAATCGCGAACGTCATAAGCTAATATCGTTGTTTGGTTGCTGATTATATAATTAAGGTTTGTTCCATAATTAATTGTTTAAATAGGTTGTCAGTCTTCGTTCAATTTGAGCTATTGTGACTTACAAATAATTTAATGAATGTAACCTACATTTTCTACAATGATATAAATTCTATATTCAACCAGTAACAATTCATATACATACTGATGCAGTAAATTTCTTCAATAAAACTTTTTAATTGTCTTCAATAATACACTTGCATTACATATTTACTCTCAAACGCTGCATTAACTTTAAAATGAAATTTAATATTTGTACACAAAATTTCACCCAAAAATTAATGCGCAAATTGGTTATGAAGAAGGTGATAATCGATCTTGTGTAGATGAACCATGATAACAGGACACAAAATATTAGGGTCGTCTTGATTGAGACAACAGGCGCTCTCGTTTTTAATACGACCTTGTTAAAACCCCAAACAGGAAGAACTATTTTCAGGAAACTTCTAAACATTTTCGCTCCACACCTGGATACAAATCCATAATCCTCGAGGGTCCAATATATTTTACCTCGTTTTTTCAAGAATCAGTTATGGACAATTAGCGCTCCTCGTTTACCCTGAGTTAACAAATCGATTCATAGGAATATAAATGGATGCCATAACTCTAGGAGAAACAGATGCAGATTGCACCGGTCCGTGAGTGACTCTCGCGAGATATTTCATGGATTCGTTTCCGCTGCGGATTCACAGAGTCACGACTCGTTGGCACCCCGTTGACACCTCGAGCCACCTGTGCATTAGATGGGCGAACACGTATCCGCATCATTGGGCTTCAGGGAAAGAATTCATAACTTATTCCTTGTTCTTTTGTACTTTTCTGTGGAACATCGCATCTTTTATTTATCTCCACTGACAGCAACATGAGAGCTGGCGATTGTATTGTAACATTTATATCATACCCGGAATTCGAACCCAGATTATCATACTTTTATTTTTAAATCTGGAAATATTCTTCGATCTATACATTTTAGGAAATTAATAGAACAGAATAAAAAATAAAAACAATTATAACAGTTGGAAAAACATGGTGCCCAAAACTCATCTTTTATTAGTTCTTCATTATATTACATATTATATTTTATTGTTTCTTAATTTTCATTTTTATTTACTCGTCTCTTTGCCTGGGATCCCCATTTTTGAATTTGCCTCACCAAGATCGGTGTGGATTTTACCTCCTCATGATCTATGGTGCTTCGTCCCAGCCAGGCTACAACCTAAGAATTTACAACCATGTTCCTTTTATTTACAAAAAAAAAACATTTGTGTCAAGGGAGAATGCGAAAGAATTTTTATTATATTTAGAGTGAATTGAAACTCTAAAATGGTGTGAAGTGTGAATATTGCAGTTTTATTGACTCTCTTGGAACTCTCGACGCAGACAATTGTGATGAAGTCGGAGTATTACGGTCAACGTATATTAAATTGAACGGGATTAATCAATTAAAACCATCAATACTGAACGTGGGAACCCAAAATAGCAAATATAGTCTTCATTATTTACGTTGTAACATCTTCACTTCTGCGTGAATAGAAGTCCCTCCTCTCTTTCTCCTCCGAAGATTCTTGATTGCCACCGTCGTTGCCGTCACCTCGTTCTCATCCCAAGGCAAATTGCTTGGAAAACATTTGTAGCAGGGTGTTGCGGGCTGCATAGTTGGTCGGATTATGCGTCCGTCGCAGCTGCGTCCGAGACCACCGGCACCTGCGACCGCGACCGCCACCGCTGCCACCACCGAATCAGGTCCCTATTACGCCCCTGGCGGCGATGGCAGGGCAGGCAGGGGATGGGTCGGACGAGCGAATGGCCCGCAGCCGACGAGGGGCGGCGTGGCGTGGTGCGGCGCGGCACGGGGCACCTGCTGTCGCGGTCCGTGTCCTCGCGTGCGTGCGCCCCGAGCCCCTCCCTCAGCCTCTGCGGCGATTACGCGCAGACGCAGTCCCCGTCGGAGTTTATTAGGCAATGCGACGCTGCGGTGGCGCCAACCCAACCTCACGGCGCTAATTGTCTCCGCTTCTTTTACGATCTTTGACAAGGATAGGGCTTGTCAATATCTACATATTTGACACACTATATTTGCTATAACTGACCTGGTGGCTCAGTCAGTTTCAGATGGAGGTCTCTATTACCAAATGATCTAGGTTCGAATCCGGAATAAAGTATAAATGTTTTCATCATGCCTCCTTGGAAGGCAATGGGAGACAATCATGGGTTGCATATCAGCCTGACATTATTTCCTAAAACGACCATATCATACCATATTTATTTTCTTAAAAATCACTAGATGTAAGTGATCCGCAGAATTCAAAACAATGAACTTAACGGTACGTGAAGTCCAAAAATATGGCGACCGCTGCTTCACAGTATCCCACTATTCCTCTATCAAGTTAAAGACACTAAGGCTGAAGGCAGTGTGACGTTTCTATGAACTATTAACTACCGTCAGCTGTGATCTACTGAGCGTGGGTTCACACCCTACTCGACCGAACTAGGTGATTTTCAGATGGGGTTTGCCTCACCTAATCCAGATAAAATTCGGTTCGGTACCATAAATTCCCTGGTAACCCAACATCTCTCCTTCCCAAGTCCAAGGATTACGTGGAACAGCAGACCTAATGGCCTGAACCTCAACAAAAGATATGGAAAATAAATTAAAAAACGTACATATCTGGTATAAGGAAATTCATTAGATATTTATTATTTTAAATTAGTTTCTGGAATCGTTTCTATCACCACGTTACAAATTAGTCTTGATGACTCAAATGGCTTCTGACTTACTGAGAACAACTGGAAGGAAAAGGAAAGAAATGTAAGTTCCTCCATTCGGGACAATGACACGAATCCACTAGGAAAACGACTCTGGAAATCAGTTGGTAAAAGTGGCTCACTCACGTTGTACACGTTATAACTGAAAGGTGACACAAGTTAAATCTCAAGACCTCACATATCGCTTACATTGGAGAAATACGTGCACTCATATAACTTAAACATTTAAAACAGAACAATATTATATGTTTTAAACACAAATACACAAAAACGGATGTGTACATTATCTCTATAACCCCATCCTCGCCCAGGTTTTTCTTCGGTTTCCCTTCGGTAGTGGCGGATTTTCCATAGTTGGAAATGCAATTAATACTTTTGTTTTATTGATCTCGAATTTTTACTGTACATGATATCTACAATTCATTTGGAATAATAAATAGATAACAGTACGTATTTATTAAATAATTTCTTTTATAAATATTAAATTCGCCATTGCCCTTGAGCCCTTGATCGGAATTGAAGGGATGGTCCCATGCTTGTTTCCGGAGAGTACCTTAGTTTATTATCTCCCACATGATCATACGCAGTTTGCGAGTGCTTTTCTGACTATACAGTTTATTATTTCTTATATTCAAAAGATTCACCAACAAATACAATACAATCTTGTTTTACGTCTTGTATTACCTCTGAAGACTAATTCCATTGTAGAGTACCCATATCGTATGAGAAGGTTTTATCTGATACATCTGCAAACTTCCTAAAAACTAGTAGTATATCATTTCATCTCTTCAAAAATCGACTGAAGAAGGTTTAATGACGAATTATCACTGATTAAAATGCATTAGATCAATAAATGTGAAGCATTCGTTAATACAATCACCAAATAGTGATATTTCTTTTCTTTTTCTTAATTTGTTTATGGATAATGTTTACTCCATTCCAAAATGCTAGTTCATTTTGCTGATGAAGAAGACAGAAAAAAAATGGATTTTTGGAAAAGTATCCCCGTCTTAATTATTTAGAACATATTTCTGTCACTGACCAACTAAACTACGCACTAACACATACTTCCTAGACTACGCACTAACACATGCAGCAATCCACAATGAGTTGTTTCATTAATTTTCGTTCTTAAATTTCATTCAATTAAATGTCTGTTTGCATTTCGTGGGTGAAAATTTTTCTACAAAGAAACATATAGTTGTGTAGTGAGCATTGCTATGAGTTGCTGATTTTTTACACTTTTAATTTTGGATAGGAAAATATAACAAATACGTCAAAACGTATGTTGACCTTAAGAACTGACAACAGTAAAATAAGTGACATCTGAGACACACTGACATTTTTTTCTATTTCCCTCGTTTCTTCTCGCTATTCTTTCCCTCTCTTTATCCCAGTCCTGTCTTTCCACCTTTTTCAACCTGCACCTCCCCTGGGGCATTTCCCGAGACGCGCAGGCAACGCGAAGATTCACTTACGCTCCACTTTTACGGGAGGACCCTCAAAAGAACCTACGTATTAAACAGGCACTAACAAAACGCTTAGCGACCTCTCGAGGTATTACTTACAAATTATCAGGTACTCATTATCTCGTTGCACCGGCTACTCGTCTCTACGAAATCACTTTGAGGTAAAAAATCGAATGTACGAGACGAAGAATGTGATCTGAGTAGCGATGAGGGCAATGGAATACCCATCTTGAGAGCGTTATCAGTATGAACACACATGAGTGTAATTAACGAAACCTAAAACTGATGACCTAAACCTTAAATTGCTTTAACCGCAATTGAAAAGTGGACGTCCATGACTATATAAGCGGAAATGAATATTGTTATGACTTACTTAAGAAATTGTTATACGAAAATAACCTATTTCGTTGGAAGTGATTATGTATACAACAAAACTTCACATTTATTAATATATCGGTCATTTTTACAAGGTGAGATTTATATGATTTACAGATAAATGTTTAAATTCATTTGCTCCGTTTACATGAAGCCATTGGACATTGCATTCACATGCACTATCTTCGATGAAAAACGTAAGGTATGTTTCAATACGTTCAAAAAGAAATCTGGAGTGTGTCCCACTCAACATTCCAATTACAGATCTAACAAAAAATCAGCTCAAAAAATGCTCATTTCAATAGACATGTCATGTAAATTGTAGAAAAGAAATAAAAAGATATTAAAATTACCAAAAACGACGACATACTAAACAGTTTAAAACTGTATATTCCCAAATCTAACGAAGTATATATTGCCTGCTCATTTGCATATTGAAAAAGTGTTATCCTGAAATAACATCCTCCTCCTTGCTAAAGACTGATCTGAACAGGGTGCCTGCAAGATTTAACCCTTTTGTGCGTAAACATCTTTCGCTATATCTCGAAAACGGTGTGACTTGCGGAAATGCTGTTTACCACTCTATACGCAAAATATTTTGCAACATAAAAATGTTTGTATTCTTGTTTTCATAATTTTGCATTTTAGAGAACAGGAAGAGGGGGCACAGAGCGTAAATGAAGTCGAAACGAGCTGTCCAGAAAAAGGTTTCTATTCCCAACGCACTCAAAGTACATTCTCAAGTTCAGTTTCAATGCATCAATGAGTTATCGGGGAAACAAAATTCGCACACATACACACAGTAATATACAATACCATACACACATATACTTCATTGTAAATCATCGTCAAAATTTTAAAATAGACTTTCCTGGAAGCAGTTCGTACAGATCCGAAGGGATCTCGAAATTTGTTTTCGACCGATTACAATACTTCCCTTAAACATTTTGTGTAATTGGAAAGTAAAAATGGTCGAAAAAGTTAGCAAAACTATATAATAACTATTAATTATGTCTCCAATAAACACATACTATACTATGTCTATGAAAAATATTCCAATGTTATGAATAATTATTGGACTTTGAATTAAATTAATTTGTTTCGTACCTTCTCATGAAATCTTGCACTGAGAACGAACTATACATCGAGAAGTGACGTCTGAGAAATTTCTCATCTCCTCGTAGATTTTTTATTGTATGAGATGGTTTCAGATCTACTGAGCGATTTTATTTTTCTCGCTTTCGGACACTTCTTGTCATACTCATCACATAAAACTTACACCTGTTGCCTCCATGGGTAATATTTCTGATTGTTCCTTCTGAGACAAAGGAGTTTTTTTGAAAGTGACCTTATTTGTTCGCTGAATGGTTTGTTGAGCTTTTGCGATGAATTCTAATGTCCTGGTTAATCAAAGTGTTCAGGATGCTTTTTACGCTGGGGAATCGTTTCCATCGTCTGCCTCCAACTCCTCACGAAATTTGATCTGACGAATTTTAGAAATCAAGATCTTTCTGAATCGCAATGCTTAGCATTAAGAGCCAGTTTCAACGTTTCTTTTATTTATATTACTACAATGTATTTCCATGTTACACTGAGGTAAACTCTTCTCGTAATTAACTGATCATCACTATCTTACAATCTCTCCCTCTCACATCACCCAGTTCCCATCCATTCACATTATTCCTTCAAGATGGCTTTACTGGTCTTCAGATCGTAAGAATATACTTCCAAAATTTACTTGGAAAGCATGTTGTTTAGAGAAGAATTCTAAATTTCTTGATACGAGATAAGTTTCCCAAAGATTCGAAAGATTATTATGTAAACAAAAGACTAGGTTATTCAATACTTTTTGATCGTTCAATATCATACAAATCGAGCCCAGAAATGCAGTTTCGTTCAAACCTTGTACAATTGCGAGAAGAAATGTAAAGAAAGATTAAAAAATCAGTTCAGTTTACATCGTGTGTGATGAGTTGGAATTGAAGTAAACGCCCAAAAATCGGTGATTTACGTACAGACTGATTAGTGAGAAATATTTATTATGTTCAGAATGAACAAACATTATTCAATAACAAAAACAACACACGCTCAAAATGTGGTTCTCCCTCGTCTAGTCCAACTCATTTTGGTTTAGTATCCAGACAATCTCTTCTTTTGGGCACAAATATTGGCTATGTTGTCTATAAATGTGCAGATCCGTTAAAAATTGTTATAATAATTTAAAATACGTCAGCATGTAATGTGCCAATGAGCTATAAAATAATTTTAAGACGTTGCATTTCTGCGTTAAAAGAAAGTAATTTATACGAGAAATATATAATTTATTAATATTACCTTTGTTCAATATAATAAGAACTCCTATAATATACGTGTTTCATTATCATTCTAAACTTACTCGTTTAAATCGATTTCAAGTCGAAGATTATGATTGTTTTCTTTTGCCTTACATGGTTACGACACGGAATGAAAAACACCCATATCTTACCTGGAATTACTGTACCTTACGCTCCTGGGCAGACAACCACATTGAACCGTTTGAGCCAGTTGCAAAAAAAAATACTTGATGGAATATTTATTTTCAAACAATAGTTTGAAGAGATTAAAGAGAGTGATAATATAATAATATATAATACAAATATGCATTACATTGTCTCAATATTTCTCAAAAAATCATATTATAGTTTATTTCTGTCATTTTTTAAACAACTTAGTCTTAGGGCCCTTGATACAAATTGATGGGATGGTCCCTAGCTTGTTTCCGGAGAGTAAATTACTTTATTGTCCTCCACGTGATCATACGCAGTTTTTAACTGCTTTTTGACAAATTTATTATTATTACTATTATATTTTTTATTATTATTACTATATTTATTATTATTACTATATTTATTATTATTACTATATTTATTATTATTATTACTATATTTATTATTATTACTATAATTATTATTATTACTATATTTATTATTATTATTATTACTATTATATTTATTATAGATTCATACTTCGTCCGAATGTATACGTACATGTCAATTTTCTTCGCGAGATACGGCAATCAGTAGCGTACATGGATAAAGGGCAGATATAAGAAGACGCCTCAACTCCCAGTTGCAGCACAACCTGCTTACTAGTTTTTTTATCACTAACTAGATTGAGCAGATATCATATTTATAGCTAAAAGTTACATGTGTAAACTATCATAAAGTTTACCCCCTTCCAAATTAATATCTAAGTTAATTGCCAATGCCGACCAATTAAATTAGGGAATGAAGTACTTGATTTACTCGTGGCATTCATTATTCTAACGAAAACTTCTTACTCTTCTCGCAGATTACTGTGCCGCTAACTATTCCCTCTATTTTCTCTTAAGACTCTTAAAATATATTATTTTTATTTTTAGGAAAAAATGATGTAAAGATTATTAAAAATGCTGATATGTCATTAAAATAGAAAAAAATATATATTTTTGTTTAAAAGAAAGATTTTCTTCGGGTATATGAACGAGACAGTAGGATTTTTTACTATAAAAAGAAATCTCCCAACAAATATTGGAGCACATTGTTATTTCCCCTATATGATAGTCATCTTCAGCCCATGCAATACATGACTAAATGAAACTTGCAAAAATTTGTTTTATAGAATGTAGGACTTGGAATAAATGAATAAACAAGTAAGTTGATATTAACGAGCTCTTATTTGGAACACGGTTACGGCTGCAAACATGAATGCTTCATTCGTCGTGGCCAGTGGGTAACGAGACGCATCCACAAAAAGCCTCAGCTTCCTTCACGCCACCCCCGCACCTCTCGTCTCGTGCCTGACACCCGCATGTGTTTCCTCTGCAGTCGATGCCGCCGCCTTCGTCGTGGACCCTGGCTGGCAGCAGCATAAGCGCGTTCGCTTAATTGGAGCAGCGCAAATCCGAAACCAAAGAGAGCAGCGTCTCAATGCAGCACACAATGGCGCAGATTCAGCCGCCGCGCTGCGCTTAATTGCGCGCGCGTAGAGATAGCATCTGCGACGCGAGACGCGCTCTGCGTGCGGACGCGCTTGCTTGCTCGCTCTGCGTGGCGGACGGACGGACTGACGGGCAACCTCCGCTCGCTTATGGCAACTTGGTCTCCGCGTCTCGCGTTCCTTCCTTCACTGGTGGCAGCGGTGGTTTCTTCAGACCTTGTGGAGTCACTCGAAATCGAACGAAATCTTGGACGCACGTTTCGTTCATGATTTTATATACAGTGGAACTTTGATAACCTCAAAAGCAGATATAAAAGCTTGTGTCATCAAGGTATTTTGTTATTATTGTAGCATTTGTAAATGGGAAATGTTGCGCGATATTGAAGCTTCTCTACATGGAGCGATAGGAGGTAGAAGTTGGGTGGTAGGCTATTGTTATTAGATGGGCTGGTTAACTGGGTTTATCAACTACTTGGTTCACATGGAGGTGTTAGTACCAGTAGTTAGTAATAGTTATTGATACTGGAAACAGTAGGAGGTGGATAAAATGAAGGAGGGTACGGTTTTCAGTAGTCTCAGGTACATATAACTCAGCTATATACAGCTATATATTCATATATAAATAGTTACATTAATGTGAAAAGCTACATATTTTTTGGTCCCACTGGGAATTGATCCCGGGATGACTTGATGATAAGCAAGAACACTAACGCCTGAGCCACCGGTTGCGTTTGTGATAGCGAGGGATTTGTGAAGGCGAGGTTCGTGTTTCTGAGGTCAATATGTGAAAAAATGCGGAGTTACACAAGATTTACGGGGATTCTAAATTAAGTGTATTAGCGAGGGAGTTCGCGTAATCAAGGTTCCACAGCACTTTCTTTCCGTTCACTCATCTCAATTCGTATTTGTTTCCAACGTTGAAGGACAGAATCTTTTGGACTTCTTAACATATTATTCCGTCTTCCTCATTTTCAGGTTCAGTTGAGGAAAGGTATGTCTGAAACTCGCCTTGATTCAGTAATTCACAGAAGAAATACGTTCAGTCATTATATTACGCTGCATTTGTGCAAAACATTACATTGTCCCAGGAAATAATTTCCGATTATTCGGGATTCTTGTTTTTTTTTTCTTTTTCGACATGGTGTTCCAGACCAAATTAATGCGTTGTACATTTACAACTTATAATTCCACGCATCTATCAACGATTTCAGATTCATTGATCTCTCCACTTATGTATATGGTGTCTCGTAATTTTTTTTTACTTATACATATTTAAAAAATGTGTAGTTCTTAGAATCATCTAATATATTATTCTGTTCTACTTAGAAGTGCGTGGCTACTGTACCTCTAGTTTATTTCCATTTACCTTCACTGTTGNGCCTTCACTGTTGCTGATTATTTCCCCTATCTTCTTCTTTCTTGGATTAACTCTTCCCTTCCACCTTGCTTAGTGGTTCTAGATCTCGTCTAAGAACTAGACGCATCCGCTTCACAACCAATCGCTGTCCATGTGTTTCTCTCTCTCTCAGTTTCCCACCCACGCTCTCTGCCTCTCCTCCTCCTTCTACTCTTTCTCTTCCCACTCCACCACGCAGCGTTGACCGCGTGACTCCTTTCAATTATTTATGTGAAGTCCATCCGCCCATAGACGAGGCGTCATTTTCTCCAAAAGGGAGCGGACTGCCTCTTGGATCGTAAAGATCAAGTCGATGAATGATCTACGAGCTATTAGCGGCGACCGGAGATAATCATTGTGACGGAACAAACCGGACGGGGTGGGTGCTGGGTGAAGAACAGAGCTGCTACATTACATGATACGCTACTGTCTCTGCAATCACCTCTCACAGCTGCGAGAAGAACATCTGAGAAACCTTCCACCGTTCACCGATGTCCTATTCTGGAATTCCTCTATTTCGTTTCAACGAGGAATTCGAGAATCTAGTTATTCATGCATTTATTCAAAGCTAGGGAGAAGAGGGAAGAAATCCTGTGTACTCGATGGAGGGTCAAAAAAAGAAAGACGTTGGGAATAATACGCTTATCCCTTGTGATTCCTGGCGCAGTGCTGCCACACTTTGACATTAACGGCTATTTTCCTTCACTTATTAATTCCGTTTCCGGACATCACTCGCGACAGGCGCTGGTTACAGTTTGGAAGCATGAGGGGGGGGGAGGAAAGAAACGTGTCATGGAGGACGGAGCACGCGTGACTCGCATTTCACAGTCGACAGCGCACCCAACACCTCCGCTACCCCGTGTGTCATATCCGTTTCAGTGTCGCCAGTGCCGTCGCTTGTCCGATAAACTCGCGACAGAACGCCTCTTCCGCTCGGCGCAGTGCCTTCGCCCTAATCCTGGGTTCATTTCACCGCTGAATACGGCGCCGTCCGTCCATGACGGCGTGCGAAGGGTTGCGGCGGCGTCACCCTCGAGAGGCCCTCGCGTATCGCCCTCCCCATCTGCACTCCCCTCCGCCAATCCCCCATCCCTCCCTCCCTTCAAGGACGGTGTGAATGGTCTTTCGCACTCGCGCCGTCCCGTCGCCACGGCCGGCCGCCCTGCATTTCACGCCCGGCTGCCCACGCGTCGTTGGCGAAGGTGACGGCTACTGTTGCTTCTGGAAGCTAATGGTGCCTGACCGCAGCCTCCAGCTGCAATCGCCACATGGCGCCTCAAGATCGTCCTCTGCACACAATCCGCAGCCACCGAAACGCGTCACCATCGCCCTCAAACAAACTCGGAAACCAGCCGGTGGCAGCGCACGGACGATGGCACCCGAGCCATAAATTTAGCCGTATTTCGTGCCACGTCAACGCCTCACATAAAAGAACGCGTCGGCGATGCGCTCCTGTTGGTAGCGGGCAATCGAAACGTGTTATTGCTCGCCGCATCTCAAACACATAAGCACGCACGGTGGCTGCCCATAAACTGAACGCCGGCGGGAATCACAAATCGAGCGGTGAGGAAAGGGGTGGAGAGAAGAGGGGCCGAATGGTCAGTCGATTACAATGCGAAGAACGCACCTAACCTGTGATCCCTGGAGGCCATGCATGGTTACAAAGGTTAATAAAGCCTAATGAGGTGGTGATGGATCGGTAATTCCTTTGCTGAACGCCTTGTTACCGGTGTCGCGTCCCGCATGGACGTTCTCCACGGCATGCGCCTCCAGCGTCGAGGTACTCCGCATTTTGAAGCGTTTATTTCTTTTTCTCTCCTTTCCTTTTTGTAGGAGTGGATTCTCGATGAAACGGAGCTCGCTCTGATTGCTGGTAACCGATCCGTAGATAATCATCAGATCTGTATGCGGCGCGGTATGTATCTAATAACGATATTATCAGTAAATGTTGGACACTCTTGAGTAGTTTATGAGTTAATATAATAGAAATAAGTGCTTCTAGTCTTGTCTGGGTTATGCTTTTTTCGTGTAATTCATCATTTGCTTTTTGTTGTTGATTGAGTTTGATGATGTAGGATACGTGAAACCCCGAACGATAAACAACCAAGAATTACGACTGAGACAAGATCGAGAAAGAAAAACTATAAGTTCATGGTTCATATGAGAGAGATAGAAAAAATTTCTAAACTTCCTTTTTAAAATAAGATGTGTGTAATGCAAAATATCAGTGTTGTTCAATAAATACAGCGTCTAAGTCTAAATCTGTAAAATATTTCACTTAAAACAATACAACTCCACTTCAATCTCAATTCATATTTTTCGTAGAGAAAATAACGTAACTATAACATTCATTCAATGATTCATTGATATTTAGGTATACTGTCGAATACTCTTGATTTCCAATTCTCTATTCTAAAATTCTATTTAGCAAATGGTGAAGGACAAAGTATAAAATATTTCATAGTATTCTCCGATGCTGTATAAAAGAACCATTTCTCTTGAATTTTGGTTTTAAAACAATACTTATGATTAATTACCTTGTGTTATAAGCATTTCATTTAATTTTTATTTTGCTTTGTATGTAAACCATGAAAGATTTTTTGTCACAAGTACATAATGAATAAACCTTGCACAAGATAGTGCCTATTGACTTTTTATTCATGCAAAATTATTTTCATTATCAAATTTTTTACATGAATTATGGAAATATATTAGCAAAGTGTTTTTTGCTTTTAGTTTACAAACGTAATGATTCGTTATCACGTAATTTTCATCCGACAATGTAATGTTTTTATATTAAGAATTTCCACTTACTTGTGCCATGCTCCTTCCTTTCTCTTTTCTGACCTCCCTTGGTCACCTCTTGTTCTTTTCGATCCCGACGCTATT
>NNCF01127384.1:331557-424883 GCA_002313205.1 Laupala kohalensis
TTCCCTACCTGTACAAGTTTTAAGGGCTCTAATGACCTCGCTGTTGACGAGCCCTAAAGCCCCACAAAAAAAAAATATATTAAGAATCTTCTTCCCTTTTTGAAGTTAGATGTCATATATAATCGAAGGTTGATTCGTCATATCCAGTCGCATACAGAGATCAATTTATCGGTCTAATTTAGGATAGAATTTCGAATAATTTTGATATTCTAAGGAATTTGAACCAACAAGACAGAGATCGAAGAAAACAATATTATTTCATTATTTGATTAAAAATGAATTCATCCTTAAAGATGAATGAGGACAAACAACTCAGAAGTAAATAATGTATTTCTTTATTCCGTTAGAAAAAATATTTAGTTTAACTTTTTACAGAAATTTTTTTCGTATAATCGACCCGGATCGATTAATAGGGATATTGTCCAGATACATTAATAACTGCGTTGACAAATGAACATGAAACTAGCAACACATAGTCATACGTTCACCTTCTTTAAAAACTCTATAGAACTTCCTCAGGTCTATGGCTTTGCTATTAGACCTATCTTGCTCTCGCAGCCTCGATTTTTCCCCTCTTTTTAACGTTTGTGTTCCGTTTTTCGAAGACGTATGATGGTGCACCACGTGATTTCCTTCCTTCACACACTGACGGTTGCAATTCTCTTAGATCGTCCTCGCAACGGTCAAATTGCAAACGGAACTCTGTTTCCCTCCGGACGTTGAAACTACTTATCAACTCCGTGTAAATTGACCTCTAATGGCAGCCTCCAGTTACAAGCACAGCTTGTTTCGGTTTTTGTCTCAATGATCACAAATAATTAGTTTCTAATTTGATTTTATTGACGTCATATCGGTTAGAAGTGGTCATACCCGTCCTGTGATGAGATTTTTTAATTTAATTTTACGCTCTCGTAATTCACGGTGTAAACGAACAACGATAAATAGCAACCTGGTGTACAGTTTTGCGATTTTTGTTCATGAGGGGATTCAAGTTACTTTTGGTGATTACTTTTTAGGTTAGTCAATGAAGCTAGGCATTAATCATTTATTTCTTCCGTGTACCTATACGTGGAGAAGATATGTGATAACTTTTAGTCAGGTGAAATTGGCAACTATCCTGCAATGGAACCCGGGACTGCTTTGATCGCAAGGGTGTTAACCACTACTGCACCCGTTCGCCTTCCACAACTATACACCATTTCCGTCCAGACCTGAACCCCGGAAGAACTGAGACAACCTCATTCAGGAGATAAGTGAAGCAGGTGGTACACTATGCTACGTGCGCTTAAGTACTGATTCCACACGTACCTACATGTTTAGATTGGTTATGCACATGGTCCCGGGTTCGATTCCCGAGTCGTCACCATTTTCACCTGACTGAAAGTCATACGTTTCTTTCCACGCGTATTTATTTAACCAACCTTCACACGTAGGAACGTGTGAAACCGGTATTTAAGCGCACACAGCATAGTGTGCCGCCTGATTCACTTATCTCCTCTGTCTCCGGTATAGGTATGTCTCTCAGGACTTCCGGGGTTTGGGCCTAGGTGGAAATGGTGTACAGTTGTGGAAGGTGAACGGGCGGTGTAGTGGTTAACTAAATTAACATCAACGTTAATGATCACCGTTTAAGCCCTAGTTTTGAAACAACTACGCAACAGAGATATCTGACTCGATCCCCATCGTCGCATGCCAAGATTTTATTATAATTAATATTACCCACTCAACGAATAATGAGAACAAGATGATTTTACCATGCGGTGAATCACAGAATTTCACAAAATTTGATAAATAATAGAATATAACCTAGTGATATATTTTCCAACCACAAATCGAATAAAATCATATGTTATCTCCAAGGAAATAAACCGTACTAATCCTGTGGCAACTCCTGTGTGTATCTTTATCCGGAGACTTAAGAGATGAAATTCAGTTGAAATGGTTTCACGCATGAAGTACTCAAGGTATTGAAACGAAACTAGCGCAATCGCATTCCTTCGTGTTGGAGATGTCCCTGCTCTAGTTTTCATTTTGATACATCAGAGTGGCGAAAAATAATTAAGGCCAGAAAGAGTCGTTACTATTATGTTATGCGTGTAGGAGATTGAGTATCAATCACGATTGGGAATCCAAATATCCAGAAGCCCACGTAGATACATCGAGTCTTAACGACGTAGTCACAACGTCATCAAAGTCGTGGCGACGTCAAAAAGTAACTTCCTAAAGACGTTGCCAACGCGTACGCATGTAACGTCGATACAACAACGGAGAACGGCGTATTCACAACGTCGTAAAAAACGTTTATTCGACGCGTTGGCAACGTCTTTAGGAAGTTACTTTTTGACGTCGCCACGACTTTGATGACGTTGTGACTACGTCGTTAAGACTCGATGTATCTACGTGGGCTTCTGGATATTTGGATTCCCAATCGTGATTGATACTCAATCTCCTACACGCATAACATAATAGTAACGACTCTTTCTGGCCTTAACATCGTCACACGACTTTCTTGAAAATGTTGATTTATTATTTTTATTACAACTTTTATAGACATTATCCATCGTCTTACTTTTAGAAATTATATTCTACGACTTTTAACACACATTCCTATTAGAACATTGTCATACAAAATCCGTCTTCCAAGTCCATCTACGGCGTGGTTTGAACCACAGTTCTTCAAGGCGAGCACGATACCACTGAGCTACTGCAACATCCTGTTGTATTGCTCTCTCTTACTATTGGTACCATGAATACTAAACAGATAGTAACAGTAAACAAACGGTAAAAGGTAGGACGTTTTTGGCAAAATTAATTCTTGGCGAATAATGCTCCCAAGTAGAGTTCTAACTTTCACTACCAGATGGCAGTGAAAGACCGAACGTCCAAATTGCGAATGTGATTCCGACCATCCAAAGTGAATTGGGTCACAATTAACGGGAGGGGAGACACGCGGGCTATAACTATTATTATTATTATTATTATTATTATTATTATTATCATCATCATTATCATTATTATAACTGAGTCGTCTCAACGTCGTATATCGGAGTTTATTCGACATCGTCCTTCGACTCGATATCGACGTCGAAATACGTCGAAAGACGGCTCAACGTCGGTGATTTCTGCGTGGGAGAGTAATAAGGCAACAAAAAAATTTATTCGCATAATTTAGGAGTATCATGAATAGAATGTATAATTGATGAAAACAAAACATAACGAAATGATGTGTTCCATTCTAATTTTCTGAGGAGTTAATTAGTCGTACATCACAGACATCGGTTTATTTGAAGTTTGTAATTATAATTGGTATTTTAGTCTTGTTACACTTTAATTATTGAGAAGTAGTTTAATAATTACTACTTTGAAAATATTTAAATATAGATTTTCAGAATTGGTTTTGGGAGAATATCAGTTTTTTCTGCGATTTCGGTCTTTTTATATTCTTTTTCATATTAATTTTTTAGGGTACAACTTTTCCATTTTTCTTACAAACATAAACAAGTTTTAACGCTTATATTCAGCTAAACTCGAGCAATTCAATCGCGGATAAAATTGAATGATACTATCGTTAACATTTATTTAGCAGTATCAATTCATTTATCCGGATAGTATGACAGATACTACTGCCCCCATCTGCTTGTTGTAGGCAAGTTTCACTCCGTTTCATATTTAGCACCAAACAGTGTATACAGGACATCAGAACAGTTATGATAGTATGGAGCATTACGTAACTCGCATACAATTCTCTTCGATTATTATTTTTACAGCATAGTCAGGCGCGTTTGCTTTGTCAATTTTAAGAACGTAAGTAGTAGACGTAAGATCCATTTCAAATAAATAAGTCATGTTGTTTCTTTTCCTGATGTAATTTTCAAATGCTGTTATCTAGGAAAGGAAAAGGTGACAGATGAAACATATTTTAAAGCTATCTAAAGGACGATACTCCATTTCTGTGATTTGCTCCATCCGGTTTCATAGAATAGGAATTACAAATTTCTGGGACATGTCCGTATATGATGATGATGATGATGATGATAACGATGATGATTTACTATCATTCGTCTACGTGTTTCTTTAACAAGATGTGCTGAAGGAATATCGTGAACATAATTACTTCAGATCTCCCGCGCTCAAACGTCGACTTACCCACTGCTTCCCCATCTCGAATTCACCAATGATATAAAAAGAGCGAACGCAAAACAAGACTTCCACATGTATCACATCACATCGGCTCGTGTCAGAACACACAAAGCAAGTGAGATCGATTCTGGTTTGCGCATTTGTCAGCTGAATAATAGAGGTATATCTTCTTAAGCTACGGTTACACTTGTATGAGCGACTTGAATAAGATACATGTATCGCAAAACCTTTTCGAAGGTTTGCCATTTGTTTGAGCCCAGACACTTGAATCTCATGCATGTATACAGCAGCGTTTACACTTCGCAATTAGTATCAGGGAATTCTTGGTGTATCGCAAGGGAAGAATAGATTACGTGAAATACGTATGACAACAATGATATAACCTACAAAAGCACTGCAAGAATGTAAACAAACATGGCGGAACGCGTACTGGCCATGGGTTCGGCGCATGCGCAAATGCATTTGCGACTTGTATGCGCATACATGTATAACATGAATGAAGCTCGTACAAAATGTATCGGGATTTGTCTGTGGACGTGTCGCGCGACATGTCCAAGAGTAACTATATTGCCCTAGCTCATACAAATTGACATGTGTCTTAGGCAAGTCGCTCATACATCTATAGAAGTGTAAACGTACCTTAATGAACACGTAGATAGTTGAATAATATTATGTTGCGGAGTCAAGTCTCACCATTGTGTGACGTAGTGAAACCTGAAGAATTAAGCAAATTTTTACATTAAAATATGGAACCCTGTAAATACAGGAAATTGTACTATAAAGATTTACTATTGCTTCGGAGACCTGTTGGTAGGAGGACTATTACATTTCCCCATGTACTTCGCAAGTTTATCTCGTTTTTCGATTACTCATGACTTCTAAATTATCGTTCTGAATCATTTCATTTGCATTGTATGTGTATTACAAATTTTAAGTTGTACAAATAAATAAACAACTTTTTTTTTCTTTTCACCTAATACCACTCCTTGTATCACTAATTATTTCTAAAACAAACTACTCCTACGAACACCTCCATGTGGGCCAAGTAGTTGGTAAACCCAGCTAATCAGCACACCTACTACCCTACTACCGAGCTTAGCGAGGTTTTCAGCTGGGGTTTCCCTCGCCTACTCCAGACAAATGTCGGTTCGGTGCCATAAGTTCCCTGTCAACACAACATATCTCCTTCCCAATTCCCTTTTCCAAGTCCAACGGTTAGGTGAAAGAGCAGATCTCGTGGCCTGAACCTTATAACCCAAAGACATAAAATAAAATTGACAGACATTGAAATTCTGGTACACGAAAATCGATTCGATTTGCTATGCCTCACAGAGCATTGGCTTTCAACTAACAACATCAACGATACTGCTATTTCTAATTATTATTTAGCAAGTTCTTACTGTCGGCAAAATTTTAAAGGCAAAAATCCCCACGGAGGTACGTGTATCTACGTTCGTAATGATATTTTATCTTCTCCACTGACAGGCTACGAGAACTTCTGCGTAGATAGTGTGTTCGAAATTTCTGCAGTTGAACTGACCGACACCGGTATTGTTGTTTTGTGTATTTATAGACCTCCTCAATCAGATCTTGACATATTTTTTCGGAACTTCGAAAATGTTTTAGAACATTTCGCACATAAATCTACCAAATCTATCGTTATATGTGGTGATTTCAATATCGATTTCTTGAGTACATCCGACTCTGCACATTCAACAGTTAATCGATTCAAGAATCTTATCGACTCCTTCAACCTTATTACTACGATAAATGACCCCACTCGCCTCTCCGGCTCATCTCAAACATTGCTAGATCAAATTATAGTCAACAATGGAATCTCGTATCTCTCTGAAGTGTTTATCGCCGGATACAGTGATCACCTTGCTCAAGTATTGACTATTAATAATACACTAAAACCGCTTAAAATCCTTTACAAATTTACAAGAGAGTTTAATGACATAAATAAATCCATATTCGTAAATTATTTGCGTGAAGAAACATGGAAAGATGTTTACAATTGCCAAAACACCGACGACAAATTCAATGTATTTATCTCAACATTCCTAAAACATTACAACTCTAGTTTTCCCATAAAACGCAAGTTAATTAACACAAAAAAATACAATAGATGGATCACCCTAGGGATAAGAATTTCTTCAAAAAACAAACGCCGTTTATATTATCTTTCAAAACGCTATAACCAGCCACCCGAATTCCATAATTATTTTCGTAAATATAAGACTATTCTCCGAAAAGTAGTCTATGCAGCTAAAGTTATGGAAAACGACAGGCATATACTAAAATCGAACAACCGGATGAAAGCCATGTGGAATATTGTTAACAATTACACGTCAACTTCTGAAAATCGCGAAGAAAATGTTTCTTTACTAAACGATGGCAAGATCGTGTCAAATCCTCAGGACATCGCAAGTTTGTTTAATTCTCACTTCTCAGAAGTTGGTAAAATAACGAACTCAATATATCCAAATCAATGTCCTCCAATTATTACCACCCACATACCCAATTCTATGTTCACTTCCGAAACTAACGCCAGTGAAGTCATGGGAATCATCAGCTCCTTAAAAAACAAATTTTCACGAGGCATAGATGATATACCTGAGTTTATTGTTAAATCTTCGTCCCACGCTATATTAAATCCACTCGTAAATATTTTTAATAGTTCTTTATCGGAAGGGGTGTTTCCCAATATATTTAAGAGAGCTAAAGTGAAACCTTTACACAAGAAAGGAAACAAACTTAATATTGGAAATTACCGACCAATATCTCTACTACCCACTTTCTCAAAAATCCTAGAAAAATTGTTCTATAAGCGTCTTCTAGATTTTTTATCAAAATATAACATTCTCTCTGACGATCAACACGGTTTTAGGAAATCCTTTTCCACTACAAGCGCCATATTTTCCTTCTTAAACGATGTTACCACATCTCTAGACAGTGGAGAAAATCCTCAGGGTGTTTTTCTTGACTTATCCAAAGCATTCGATGTCATCGATCACGGAATTCTCCTTACCAAATTGCATTCTTTAGGCATTCGTGGACTTCCACATCAATGGCTAACTTCTTATTTAAAAGATAGATATCAACAAGTAGAAATATCCTATACTAAAAATAAAATACTTGAGCGTTGTCTTTCAGAAACAAAGCCACTTACTTGCGGAGTACCCCAAGGATCAATTCTCGGCCCTATACTCTTTTTATTGTATGTGAACGACATGTCATCATCCACATCAGATTGCAAAATGGTTCTTTTTGCTGATGACACTAATTTACTATGTAAACACGCCAATGCTCAAAAAGTTTTGTCTAACCTTTCGACTTGGTTCCATGCAAATCGTCTCATTGTAAACACTGACAAAACAGTGTCTATGTCATTTCACAATAGTATCACAAAATCTTTACCCCAGGTTTCTCTTTCTTTAAACGGAACACAATTAAAAACTGTTACAAATACAAAATTCTTAGGTCTCCATATTCAAGACAACCTCAAATGGAATTGTCACATTGACAATCTTAATTCCCAATTAAGCAAATTGTGTTACGCATTCCGAATCTTAGTTAACGCAGTTAGTCCACGTATTTCCCGTTGCGTATATTTTGCAAACGTTTACTCCCATTTACGTTACGGCATTACCTTCTGGGGTAATTCCGGTCAGAGTATTCAAACTTTCAGAATTCAGAAGAGGATAGTTCGGATAATTTGTAAATCTCACCCCCGAAACTCTTGTAAACCTTTATTCAAGGAATTAAATATATTAACACTTCCCTGCATTTATATTTATGAAACAGTCGTGTTTGTTAAGTCCGAATTACTGAAGTGCCACCCTTGCTTTATACGAAACAGTCTCGTTCACGAACACTATACACGCAATAGTAGTAATATTCATCGCCCTAGAGTGTCAACCACTCTTTGCCAAAAGGGACCATACCATTCGGGAATCGTTCTATATAATTCCCTGCCCAAGAATATAAAAGATATTATGAAATTGAATATCTTCAAATCCGCGGTTAAAAACTACCTCCTGCACCAGTGCTTCTACACTGTAAAAGAATTTATTGATTTTAACAAAAGTTAAATTCGTCTTGTGCTTTATCACGCCATTGCTGTAGTACTTTTTAAACAACTTATAACAATTTCAAAAACTATTTTCTTGCATGATTGTGTTGTCTTATGGCTCATATTAATTTAGTTTTATGTGTACTCAACATTGGCACGTTTGTGTACATAAATTCTGTAGCCCCATCCTGGCCCGGGTTTTTCTCCGGTTTTCCTTCGGGTAGAGGCGGATTTATCATACAGGTTCTCTAGGCTTTGTCTAGGGGCGGGTCTATTGTAACAATAAATCGTGAATTTAGTGTTATTTCAATTTTTAAGCACTATACTCAGAATAATCTATAGTTCGATAATAACTTACATGTAATTTTTTGCTTAAAATTACAAACATATTGACATTCTATTAGTATTATAACTCGCAGCTAACTTTTTATCTTATCTAGGAATTTTTGCTGAATTTTTTGAATCCGCCTCTGCCTTAGGGCCCTTGATCGGAATTGATGGGATGGTCCCTTGCTTGCTTCCGGAGAGTAAATTAGTTTTTTTTCCTCCACGTGGTCATACGCAGTTTGTACTGTTTTTTGACAATAAATTTATTTATTTATTTATAAATAAATACCAATACAATGATGAATAAGTACAAACAAATGTTCACCATCGAACTACGTATTTTTTGAAACAGAATGAATTAAGAGATTTTACATAAGGTGAGTATAAAGGATGGAAGTGTGAGAAATACAAATTGTTCCTCTCAAACCTAATGGCAAGAAAATAGTCTAGTTCTCTCTTAAATAAAACCCAAAGAGTAAAAGAAAGTTGCTCCAATTTTATCACTGATAGTTATTTAAAAAATTGAAGAGAAACAAACTTATCAGACTATAGTACAAAATTTAATATCTTTGCAGAATTTCTAATTCTCACCCTTCAATGAGTGTTCTAACGAACAATGGACCTTTGATGGAAAATTTTCGTCAGTGTCGAAGTTCAGTTAATTTTTGTTTATTGCTTATATACCTGATTGCGACATTGTTTACCTTTTCTTGCTTTATAGAACTGTGCAAGTGAGATTTTAACCTTCTCGTGTTGGAATTGAGATTACTCTACTTTTTTCATTCATTTCTTCTGATATCTCTTTTTCTACCTGTTTGCGGGACTATCGATCACTGTAGCCCCCCCACCTCGAGAGTTGGCAACCTTGTTTGGCCTGGTTTCGTGGTTGCATTATATATTATCAGTTGTATAGGAGGCTAGTGTACTTGGATTTACTTTTGTGTGTTATTATTTTGGCTTTTTTACGGAATATTTGATATCCTTCGAAACATTTGTTTCAACGACAACACAGTGCATACCACACTGTAGCACGTATGAGAAATCTCATACCACTTCCGATTTTAAGAGGCACATCGGAAAAGTTCATCTATGGTCGCTAAATTCTTTGTTTGAAGGTGTAGTATTGTAACACATATTCTAATAGCCCTGCAGGTGATATGGGGAAAGAAACTGAAAAATACTCTAACCTCATGTTTTTACTGAAGAAATTGAGTTGAAAAAAAATAGTTTAAGAACTCATTCGTATTCTTCAGGTTCAAAAAATTACATTCAAGATGTTTTTAAATGCGAGATACAAACATGTAGGATATGTCTAATTTGGCATTACATTTACAAATTCAAGAGTGTATTGTTTTCATTTGTATTTAAAGAGAGGAGTTCGATCAGAGTAATCAAAAACTCCACTGTGTATCATGCTACACTAAATTGATATAATTAAACAAGTAACTGACCCATTTAAAGACATTCTACCCACACAACTCACGACATCTCAGGGAATTAGAAAAGCGTGATAGTGTCTCATTATATGGGAGTTCAGAGGACACGGCAGTAATGTCGCAATCTCAAAGTTGCAAGACTTTACGGACTTTTTATTAAAATAAAAAGTTTAAATTATTTAATATTATAAAAAGTAATAACTAATTGAAACTGTGGGACACGATTTCATTGTTCTCTAAATATTATTTATTCTCTAAATTTTTCTCTCGGTTCTTATCTTTATTTAATTTAGATAATACTGAAAGAATACTAAATAAAACGTCTTTCTTGAATACAGTATTTAAATTTTTATTTGAAAAGTCTGTTTTAATAAATACTTTCAGAAACTGTTATTATGAAATTATATTTAATAAACTATTGAGAATGATCTACTTGGACATGTCAAGACGCAGATACTCTTGTAGTAGTTTCACGAGGCATTTTCTTTAAGAAATTGGTGAACTTATTTTTTTTTATGTTTCGAAGTGTGATGATTTTCCATACACATCAATAGTTATTGTTATGTTTTCCGTTGTGTTTCTTTTGTGTAGACATTACATACGGAATTTGTAAAATTAGCATATTTTACATAACAATAAGAAAATATGCGTGCAATTTTTAAATTTTTTAAAGCCAAAATAACGTGCTCTGAAGCTGGCGTTAGCCTTATATTTTTTAAATATGTATCTTTTGAACATTGCGGCATTGTTATAAGTAACTGACTTACTGATGCATCAACACAGCGGAAAAAACTATCAGAAATACATTCTTCTGAAATTTTTATGGAATGTTTGTAAAGTATCTTCATATGAAACTACAGGAATAAACAATCCTCTCGTTTTAACGTTTCCAAAGATGCCGTTAATAATTAATCGTAATGTACACCGACTGGTGATGCATTTATATTTTCCTTCTTTGCTGAGTCTAACAGAATAAGAGCTGTCATGCACATTTTTCCGTTGTTTGAAATAAACCATGCTTCTCTGATAACATTAGAATTTTATTATAAGTTGTTTACAATATCAGGATTTTAACCTTCTAAGGTCCCATAAAACCTTCTGACAGAGTTCTTCGATGTGAAGTACAACCAGAATTACCAAAGTGGACTTGATTCCCTTGCGAACCTCACGCACGTCGTAAATGAATTATGTAAATCGAGTAAAACAAACGAAGTAAAATCTAATAAAACTCAATATAAAATCGTCATCTACCAATTAATTACTTATATTTGTTAAAAAATTATAAATATACCAAAAATATTTCTAATAATTTCTTTTTTCCATTCTATTTATATTCAGACGTTTGAGTTTCATATTTGCGTAATATTAGCATTTATTACTTTCTTCGAACTTTGGGCAAATGCTACAGAGAAAATTAATAATGAAACAAATGAAAATGTACGGAAAAAATATGTTTGATTGTATGAATGTTGTAAAATGTTGCTAATACGTATTCCAAAAACATACTACAATTTTTATTTAATCACTGTAAAACAATTACTGGTGTGTTCTCAACACATTACAAATGCTTGCAACTACCACACTTAACCCAGAGAAAAAAGTAAAAAAAGAAACCTCTTATGAAGCAGATTTCATGGGTGAAATGGAAGGATCCCCCTATATTAGTGTCACAGAGATTCCCATCACAGGTACTTCAGACCGACTATCTACGTGTGAGGTCCTCTAGGTTTTGATGTGTCTCATTAAGACATTAAAGAGGTCCACTAATTTTCAATAATTGCTTAACACGAAGTCGCATTATCACACGATCGTTTTAATTCATTAATGTGTTCAGAGTAATTTATATATTTTGGAATCCTTAAAAAAATGAAAAGACAGCTAAATTGTGTTCTCGAGCGAGGTTCTTCTTCGTGGGTTGAGGTTTATTACAATCGGAGCAACAACATTCGAGACCATTCGATTAATAGCTTAATGCGTGGGGCGGCGCGGCCGACGCCGACAGAGCGTCACCGTAATGACGGAGATAGTATCTTAAGAGAGTGTCGCGCGCGAGGACGAAACGTGCAAGAGGATGACGCCGGAGGCATTGGCGTGGAGGCTGAGCGGAACCTCTCTTAAGATAGTGATGGTTGAGGCTAGTCGAGAGGTGGCTGGTCGAGAGTCGAGCGGTGATAGAGGTGGAAGGATACGAGAAAATAGCCATACATACTTTACATTTTAATTTATTTTATTTATTTTATGTCTTATTTTGCGGTGTCGAAAAGTTAAGAATACGAATCCTCTGCTCTTCCGCCAAACCATCCCATGATTTATTCTATTTTATTCCAGTATTTATTCATGGGAAACGTAACGTGCTATTGAAGCTTATCTACATGGAGTGATAGGAGGTAGGAGGAGGGTGGTAGGCTATAGTTACTAGGTGGACCAGTTAACTGGAATTACCAACAAGTTGACCCAGATGAAGATGTTAGTAGGAGTAATTAGTAATTAATAGTAAGAGTTAGTGACACTAGGAGTAGTAAAAGGAGGATAGAAACTGAACGGTTCATTTTTCAGTAGTCACATATGATCAGGAACATTAATGTAAAAAGCTACAAATTTTTTCTGTCCCCTCAGGGAATTGTACCTGAAGTGGCTTTTGGTGGTGAGCAGGAATGATAACTCCTTAGCCACCAGAGGGGCTCCCAAGATTTGGACGAAGGAGAGATGTTGGGTTGCTGGGTAATGTAAGGTCCCGCACCGACTTTGGTATGGAATCGTTGAGGGATTATGCAGTTCGGTTGCACGGGAAATCGAACCCGTAGTCTTCCTCCCATCAGTGCGTAGGGAGTGAGGAACGATATTTTTAGTTTCACAAAAATAGTTTTGCAAATAAAAAGTGCCTTCTTTTACATCGAAACAAAAGAAATCCCAAATCTGTTACGTTATGGTCTAAATTTTATTTCCACCCTTACCGTACGCCTTATATATCCCCATGCTGAAGAAACTTCGAACAGATTTATTTAATATTGCGATTTCCGGAAATTTGTACATACACTCTGTGGGGACAGGTTACATGAGACAAAATAAGTTAATGCGGAAATAGAACCGGAAAAATTGGTTTGCTTTTGATATTTATTTACACTTTGTGATTAAAAATTGAAAGCCATCTGACACTGAATGAACGATAAATGTTATTATGTTGAAGATATTAATTAGTTTAAGGTAACAACCGTGAGCAATAGTAAAAGAGAGACTTGTTAGTTTCGTATTTACTAATAAGTATATCAATAGATTTAAAACTTGTTGGATGTCCCTCGCTATCAAGCAATCAGCAAATATTTGTACGTCGCAAAATATTTCTTAGAACGTTTGCTTTCTCCTTTTCAATAATGTCATATGATTCCGTAGGAATGTAATTTGTAAATTATAGTATTTCTTTTGTTTCTCCATTCCAAGTACATTTTTTGTCAGTTTTCCTCGAGTACTTTGGTCGATCTGATGACGTTGTCTCTTGCTTGTTTTCGTAAAATAAAATACCTTATTTTTCCTAAACACATGGTCCTAAACAAATTTAATTATTTGTTGATATTAAATATTTTATGACAAAATCTGTACGTTACTTTTCTCGAATGTCCAGGAGTTGCATCTTATTCACGAGAAGCAAATTAATATGAGAATAGAAAATTAGTTTAAATGAAAGGTGCACTTGGCCACCTTCAGGACAATTGTTTATTAAGAGTTCTTTAATTAAACCACATTGTTCTGAGGGAGATTAATTACACAACTGTTGATAAAAAATTTGTCTAAAGTTGACGAAGTGTGTCTTTTATTTAGTTAAACGATGCAAACGATGTATTCTTTATGAAAAATGAGTTGAGTCATACCTGGTCAGAATTTTCCTTTTCGTGAGTATTCGGGGAAAACATTGAGATGAATACAGAGCCCAAAAATGTGATACGTGTAGCATATTATCGTGTGTTAGCGCTGTATTTTCATGAAAGTGGAATGATATAACCATGTGCCATGGGTTCAGTCGTATCCACGAAATGAGTATTCAGAAATTAAAATTCAATGATGGTCGTAAGCATGTAGGTGGTAGTTGAAGAGGATGTTGAAAGGGGAGTTAGCGTTGGTAGCGGTCAAGGGGCTGTTGGAAGCACCGAAGAGTTCCCTCCTCATTACTCTCCCATTAACATCTGCGAGTGCACATTAGGATCGATGGGCCACGCACAGCCCCTCGCCAGCGGTCCACAGTGGCATTCACTCAATAGTTACGCCCCACTGAACCGTCACTTGCTCGCCTCTCACCCACTCTTTCACAACTTGTTATTTTCCAATACATCATTCCATTCTCGCGTAATCCTCAATGATAGAGTGCTGAGTTGCTGGTCCAGCCCGGCAACGGTTCAATGGTCGTTGGCTTCTCTCAAGTCTTAACGTCCAGACTGTCTGCCAATCCCATTCAGCATGAGTCTAAAACCAGTCGCAGACGGAGTTGAATTCTCTGTTAGTTTCCTTGCTAGTTCCCTTGCTTGAAGCTAAGCAACCCACTCTGCACAGAGCTAGGCTCAGAGCACGGTTAATTTGGTCTCACAAGAAGCTTGCTGCTGTTTCAATTTTCTGCGTTCGTCACTCGCGTAATTGCTCCATGGTAACAAAAATGGATGCCGGCGTCACGTGAGTTAATGGGATCACTTATTATAGGACACCTTGTTGAAGACACCGACTGAAGAATCACGAGATGTTTTTGAATACTCGCATCCAACCTTCTCCAGCGCGAAGAGAATTCAGCAAGGAGAAAAGAACGGGATCTCGCTCAGAAATCTGCCTTGCCAGCTCGTAGCAGAGCAGAGCAGTGACGTCACTTTTCAGCTCCACGCTCTGTCCGATAGCGGGCTCAGCCCTGTGCAAGCCATATATCAGTGAATTCAGCTCCATGTACGTCGGGCTTAAGCGACCGGAGTATAAGACCACGGAATAAGTCAGTTCTGTCCCGTGTGAATCACGGAGGGTCCCAAATTGACAACGGTTTACTCATTGACAAGAAATATTCTGTCTGGTCAGGTTTGAATTCATAACGACACCCATATGTAGACATTACAGTAATTTATGTTCCATTAGCCAAATATTTAGGTTTATAATCAAATAAAGTTTAATAAAGTATCAATTTAATTTAATTGTAGTCAATTTTAAGGCAGTTGAATAATACAAAGATGTTTAAAAATTGCGAGAAAGGGTTCAACACACAAACACGCTCAAGTAAGCTTGCTATCCTCACCGAAGGAAATATGAAATATTTCGTCATTAAAAAATATTAATATATTCGTTCGCACTACTGCCTTGCTGGTTACAGCAAACTGACAAGTTATTGTCAGTTTTCAAATAAAATGTGTTATTCAGAATTCTTATTATACAATTTAACTATTCGTCAACATAGATTTCAAAAACAAATATTTATAAACAGGGTTATTCTGCTACATAAATTTCAAACTGAAATATGTCTTAAAATAAAGCAAATATGATTGTTTAGCAAATTTCATTTGCTCTTCTTTTTTCATTAACACAGTAGCTTATAGTTTGGAAGACAATATTAAGCTTCGTTAGAATTTATTAATTGAAACTAATTTTCTAAGTTTTTTAATGATCAATTAATTTTATTGGACTCTTTAAGAGAGCGGAACACGAAATAATAGTATCTCTTTAAGAGAGCGGAACACGAACAAAACATATAGTTTCAATACCTGATGTATTCTTTTTTAAATCAATACGTATCGACGTACGGGAAAGTTACTACCCACAGGTTCAAAAACGGACCTGTTCCGATTCAATTTTTGTTTAGAACACCTAGCTTTGTATAGAAATACTTAAGCAATCACTATCAAAATTGAATAACAATATAATTTCTGTCGTCATCGGGACATGGATAATATGTTTTGAACAGTTTATTCCGAGATTTAGGTTTAAAAAGTTTGAGGTAACTTCCCAAAATTGTTAATATACGCAATCAGAATGATCTTATTGGTTGTGTTATTACGATAAGTAATAAATCCCCTAAATTTGTTTTATTACTTATTAACATCTGTACTCTGATCAGTTAAGACGTATAAAGGAGGTTTAGCTTACGCATAAGTAATGCATGAGAGCAGAGTGATGTGTTTTGTGATGTAACGCAGCGGGAAAATAACAAAAGCTCTGGAGATGAGAATAATAAACGAAACGTTTGCAAGTTGGCATCATTATCCTCTTAAACCTAATGCACGTTTCCTCAACGAGAACTTTGCAATAACGTTTTGGGCCTTCACGCCTTCAGTCTGCTCCGAAACCGCATTTACGCAACAGTTCCCAATTTCCTCGTCATTTGCCACGAACGCCTTCGAAAACACTCCTCAACATCCCCGCATCTAGTTCCGCTGACAAAGCCTCAGACCTCTCTGGTCAGCCGATGTAATAAGGATGGTGTGTACGATAGAGCTAATCAGATCAGATGATCTTGCGTGACCTTATAATGTGCTTTTTAGTCGCTTAATCGCAGAACATGTCTCAACCCCTTTCGTCCTGTGCACCTTCATTTTCTTCACGAGACCGGCCCTCAGTTACAATACCTCTTGTCCTCTCCCAGAGTCAACCCTAAACTAGCGCCTGATTAGGGCAAGTCGGCCTAAGTGGTCGTCTTCCCCCAGAAAGAGCCGCCCTTCGCCGCACCTTCTCCCTTCGGTCCGTCAACGGCGGCGTTTCCCTTTTATACGCTGTAAAATTACCATCTTTCCATCAGCCTCATCGATGTGGTTTTTTACGATCGATGCCACAAGTTCATTCCTCGTACAAGATAAAGTTTTGTTGGACGTAATGGCACTAATATTGAAAATGCCCCTGCGAAACAGGCTACGAAACAACTGCCTGGAGGAGATATGTTTTAGAAGGGCAAGTGACAGGTGTTACGATCTTGTAACCGGATTCTGAAACGGGTGTAAGACTCCTGGAGTGAAAGGGAAAATAATGGCCGCTTCTGTTATATCAGAAACATTCCAATTAAATACGTGAATGAGATATTGTTGCTTTTACAGAGGTTCGGGTTGACCTTTACTGGTTTTAATAATACGACTGACATTGAGGTAGAGCCATAAGATGCATGATTTTAGGCGAGTCGAAAATGGTCCACGTATATCATTTAGTTCCTTAAATCAATTTCATTCTTTTGTTAATATTAATTAACATGTACGAGATAATTAAACAGATAATCATGAAGTTTGAATGAATAATGAGGACAAACAAATAGTGTATTAAATTCAACTTAAAAGATTATTTTTTTAATTTTGTTGAATCATGGTTGTCCACACATTATGCAATTTTTTCTAAAAAGATAAATTGAAAATGAGAAACCAGAGTAGAAACACTATTAAATATGATATCAATTAAAAAGTATATAAACACTAATAATCCAAACATCTTAATATGTACCAATACTCAGTTATATTCATTTCTAGCTGAGCCCACTACCCGCGATTTAACGCGTGAATTTTGACTGGGTTTTTTTTTAATATTCTTCATCCAATCGCCATTTGTATGTAGTAGAAAGGTGGTTTGTTTCTGTCAAGTGCAAATAATTTAGAATTCTTATTGCCCTCTTTTCACAGACAAATTAAAGAATCTAACTTTATAAGGTTATTGTTCTTTTTAAATAATCAACGTTTTACAAAACCATGTTTGAACTCACATCACACAAAATATTCAGAATAAATTGAAATAAAACTTTCCCGGACGTATTCCTTAAGAATGGTAATAGGATATGAGCAATGTTTTATTTTGATATGACGAGATAGAATGCAGTAAGAAACTAAGTTCCCGAAATCAGTAGATTATATGAAGTTTTACTCTATGAATTAATTACTTAACTCGCAATATAATACAATAACAAAATCAATATTTTAGAATGTATTTACTTCGTAAGATTTATTTGGAATTTATTAATTTTGATTATATTCACTTTATCCCTGTATATCCAGTGAAAAAACATGAAATATGATCTGAGCATCTAAATTATTAACACATCTATTTGTATGTCTGCGTTTGCACAGAGAACCAAAGGATACAATAATAATTTACCATGTCCTTCATGAGCCTTATGCTGACACCCTCAACACAGTGAAATGGCGTGTTCAAGGTGGCCTGTTAATGGAAACATAGGACGTTCTATTGGCATACCTAAGACACCTATGATTACTTACGGCTGACTTTAAAATGAAATTTTCAAAGTAACTTAGTTCCATATTAGAGCCAAACACCAAAACCTATCATGGAAAACCAAAATGTTGTTATCTACTTTGACAAAACTATTTACACGCAAGAAACCCAACAAAACAGGCAAAAATGTATTATTTAAATAATAGAAACCTGCAGGAATCGCACGGTGAAAGAAATAGGAAATACAGTCTCGGGCCTCCGCGTTATTATTTCCAGCACAAGAATAGTATAAAAGCATGCTTCTGAAAAATGAGACAAACTGAGCATAAAAACTACGTATTGAAAATAACGCTAGGGTCATGGTACTGAGCACATTTCATATCGCCAAAATATTCTTCCAGACAGAAACAACTTGCTTTAAATTATGAAACTTATAATATGCCTTGGCAAGTCAAGCCTACCGTTAAATTAAATTTCCTGGAAAATTTTAATAAAAATGAAATAATTATAATAACAATGTAATTAGACACGCATCAAAATAGGACACGAAAACAATTTCAGCTTACATGAGAGGAATGTCAAATCTGTTCTCCCACTACAGTCAAAGACATTAAGACGGCAGGTACGACTCCCAAGCAGGTGATGGCGAGGCTAGGTAGAGTAAATGATTCGGCGCGTAAAACAGAGTCTGGGATCGCCACAGGGCTACGTTTCCGGGACACTCAATGACAGGGACGAGAACTAATGCAACGCGTGCTGGAGATGCGTTCACGAGATTTCTACTCACGCATCAGCGGGTTGGACGTTCTTCTCATCTCAGGTACGTTCAAAATACGCCGGAAAGTAAACGAAATCTACCGGTGTTACCTAATATCTCGAGGGAGTTGATTTTCTGAGGAACTATAATTGAGTTGCAGAAGTAGAAAATGCCCCAGATTCCATTCGGACTAGAGTGAGTGATCTATCTACCCACCTTTGAGCTGACGTCTATAAGAAAGAAGGTGGAATTTACTTAATTGACGTACTGAATAGCGTTGTGTGTAATGTAATTTGTGTGTAATATATATAAACAAATACAAATTAATTCACTGCCAAGCTATACCCTTTCTAATCTCTAATAGAAAACAAGAAAAAAGTAATATTCGGATTCTGTGTCATTAATCATGCGAAAAGAGATTTCTTTTACCGACCAAGAGAAGATTACAATGGCCCAAAATGTTACACAATTGCAATCTGATATTTTCTGCAGTTTTCTGTGATGTTTTGGATAAGGAAAGACAGGGATATTGAAAGTAGACGTAATAGGTTTAAGTTTTAAACAGGCGAGTCGGATACGGAAACTTTTGGATAAAAACGTACCCTCGACAGAACTTACCATAATCATTAGAACTTTTAAGTAAAAATTAAAAAAAGGAATGATAAATGTTTGATATAAACGAGCAAACAGGCTTCTAAACTTGTTTCTGGAATCTACCACCAAAAAAATGTTTCATTTAGGTTCAATTACGTGTTAAGCGTACATATCGATAATTATATGTGCTCATCCGAAACCAATCTTTGGAGTAGAAATTCCTGACACATTTGTGAGATGCCACAGTGGCCTCTGTCGAGTCGACGTAGGAGACCTAAGGAACGGAGGGTGAGCGTGTCGAGGATGTCACAGCCTCCGGCGCGACCAGAAGAGGACACGACATCTGAGTGGCGCGGAGAGAAGGAGTACAAACGGCAACCGACGGGCACAACACGAGGGGAGAGAAAGATTGTAAAAATGATTTGCAACAGGTTAAAACTAAAAGAAAAGACAATTTCTCAAAATACTTCCTCGCAATTTTTGATAATATGTCTTATTGACAAAAATAGACAGTCTCTATACTTCGTGTTATGTCCAAGCAAAGAACATGATACATAAACTCAAATCAGTCACGCAGAATTATTTGCACGGATCATGATTCATTACTTTTCTTACCTTTTTGATGATAATTTCATAATTGTTAAATTCATGATTTTGTACAATGTATAAAGGTTCATTTGCATTGTTCTATGTAAAAAAGACGCACAAAACTAATATAAATTTTACCTATCAAGAAATCTTATTCCTTTTGTGCGTATTTCACAACATGTCTAAAACTTACATCCATAATACATATACATTCTACTTTAAATTGGAATAATATTCATCATTCTTATCAAAACCATCTAGCACTGTTACCCCTTTGAATTTTTTGCAAATAATCTTCTCAACTATTCCACGCACCCGACAGAAGTAATCTCCATGGGATGGCTCATTTACAGTTCTATGAACTCAGTAATTTTAATAGGTACCGTTATTGGTTGTTGCTGTCTTATTCTATGAACAAAAATGCATAACTTTTGTCTTAACAATTCAAACCGTAAGAAAAAAAATTAATAATCCCAATTTCGTACATGTGTACTATCAATGAGGGATAATAGTTTTCAACTTAAAACATGCAAAGTTTCCTGGAAGATATTTAAACTCTTACCGCGTATTTTACTGCATGCTACTTTATCACTAGGTTTAGAAAGAGCAAGAAAAAAGAGACATTTGAGATCTTCGTTTTAAACCATCTTAGACATAGAGATTCAAGTGATGACGTATATACAAGTTTGAAGATTTGACTATCCTGACCAGAAATCATTGAATAAAACGAGACTAAAAAAAGATAGAATTTACATTGTTAAAAAAGAGAATGCTGTGAATATGAAAAATGATACTGACAATGTGAGTTCCATGAATGGAAATATTGTTAAGAGGAAGTAACGTAACGTGGTCTTCATTTATTTTTTCTGTTATATTTTTAAAAGTTTTAAGTATGTGTATGTGATTATTGAAATGTGATTAAACAATTATACTCACGTAATTATCTAATTAATGTATTAGGGAGGAAGAGAATACTAAATATTATTATGGCCAGATTGGTAGACGTGACTGAACTTGAAGGTTGACAACATGATGTGATGTTTATAAGAACATAGCTGAGTTGAAATGTATGAGGTTAGAAGAGTATAAATAGGTTGTGATTCATCCAGATAGCGGAGTAATGTGTTATGAATTATGTACATAATATAGTAGTGGCAATGTGAAATATGGTATGAATTATTTACCAGTTAATAATTAAAGGCATGCATGTAGATATGTGAATAGTATATTAGTGTGAGTTTGTATTATTATAATAATTAGAGTGATAATTACAATAATTACCAAGAATTTTGTTGTTGTAGCCCTAAAGAAGACAATGAATATGTCGAAACGTTTACAAGTATGAATATATTGTTTTGATTGAAGAAGAGACATTTCTTCAAAAATCTCCAAAGTAGAGATTTATCGTATTCCACAAATTGAGCTCTAAACGTCCAGTAATTCCACTAACCTCAACAGTGACATAATCCAATATGTTGACCAATTTCAGTATGATTAAAATATTTTTTTCTTTGTGGAAGAAACAAAAAAAATTTTAAAAATTATAGATCCTTACGCCTAAATTTCATAATAATACGTCAAAAGAGAAATTTCAAATAAACAGTAATTATAGTTGGGTGAGGACCATGGAGGAGTGTGCTACCGACGACGATGAAGGAGAGAAGAACCGCCGTATCACTCCGTGAGTGTCTCATCACAGCCTCACGCTCATTGCGCGGGCGCCAGCGCATTCGCCACGCGGTTTTTTCGGTGCCTCTTCGCAGCGAAACGACTGCAACACCAGATGAGGCACGACAACCCGTCGTTAGTGGCGGCAGTCAGGGTTCGTCGCTTAATCATGCGTCAGTCTCCCTCCCGGATGGGTCATTGAAAACACAGGGGGAGCGAGAGCGTAACGTTATTTTGCTGGATTGCAAATCAATTTTTGTATATAATTACAGTATCAGAGACGTCATCCAAGGACTTGTCTTCGTCTCGATTCTCGTGTCAGACTACGGTCGTTATATCTGCGTTTACTGCGAAGAAATAACGAGAACTGAGCATGAGCAGACAGCGCAAAGCATTAAAACCGTGCCTAGTGGCTTCTTGTGACATAAAGTTGGGTTTATTTTTTGTGAGTGTCGTCGGGTTCGAGCCTTGTTGTATGGCTTCGGAGCAAGTATTCTTCGCGTGAAGGTCGTAGCTACCACACAGGCGCGGAGGAGGCCGAGTCAGGAACGAAACGGATTGTCTTCCATTGCATCTAACTTAGCTTCTGTATATCCTCACAGTCACTACAAAAAAACATTTTTTCTAAGCATGGACTTACTTATTCATTCGAAGTCAGACATCCTCTTTGACCAAGAACCATCAATAATAACAATATTCACTAATTTCTAGAGAGGTTGTCTTTAATTCATCTTTTTATTTAGATTTTTTCAGCAAGCTTACTTTTTTGTATGAGACATGACAATACATTTTTAACTTTCTCTACAAAACACACTTTCATTATCTCTATCTATGGTTATTTACCCGTAGCATCTGTAATTAATACCGGGTCTCTTATGACCTAGTTGTTGGTAAGCCGTAATACCCCAAGAATAAAAATAATAATTATTATTATTACTTTACTAATTACTGGATATTGTTATAAAGAACCTGAAAAACAGAACCTGCTTGCTCACTGATGAAGTTGAGCCAATAAAAATTTAACGCAGAAAGATACAGAGAAGCTGCTGAAATACAAAGATTTGGTTATCGAAATTAGTAGAATGTGGGGAGTTAAAACAAAGATTATCCTCGTCATTGTACGTGCCCTTGGTCCGCTATCTGTAAATTTAAAGAAGCATTTAGATTCCATCCCAGACAAACCAAGAGAATGGGATTAGAAATTTCAACCTGTTAGAACACCTTTAGAACAGTGAATTGAACACCACTATATCGAAATAATAATAATAATTATTATTATATGATTCACACACCAACTTTTTCGGATTGTCTTAAAGGTTTCTGGATTCTTTAATTATATACACGCCGTATTACATTTCATAGTTTGGGAAATATCCACGTTTCTCTCATCAGGGACACTCTCATATGCAGATATCATACAAAATAATACATTAAAAATAAAAAATTGTCACATTATAAGCATAGTGACACACTTTAAAATGAAATTATGAATTGTTAAAATATTCATATTTATTTTTAATGTATTATTTTGTATGATATCTGCATATGAGAGTGTTCCTGATGAGGGAAACGTGGATCTTTCCCAAACTATGAAATGTAATACGGTGTGTATATTATTAAAGAATATATAATTGATTGTCTATAAAAAATTTGCACTGATATTCCAAATCAATTATAATTGTAATAAATTAAATATCACCATTCGTGATTTTGTTTCAATATTTACACAGAGGAATCATTTTCTACAGATAAGAAGGATAGAATACTGCACAACTTGTAGGTACTGGACTGGATCTCATCTTCAGAGTTATGTACGAACTCTTATTTCCCTCCATCCCATCCTCTCGCTTCCACATCATCTTTATTCACGACGTAGGTCGACCTCTGCTCCGCTTTCGGTTCCATCCCCCTCGTAAACTAACTTCGTCCCTCGAAGCGGATCTCTTCCCGTCCACCCTCCCCAGGCACGACCCTTCGCGTGGTGAGACGAGTGTCCGCGCGCGTCCGCGGCCCGCGGCGTGCGTGTGTCCACCGATCGTCGTATCCACCTGCTCCCGGGAGGCGAGTGCCGCGCCGTCGCCGTCGCCGTCGCGTAAGGGCGACGCAGGTGGAAAGAAAGCAGCTCCACGAGAGGCGGCGTGGCGCGGCGGGCAGCGGACGCGGTGAGACCGAGGCGCGAGGACGATTCGAGCGGAGGCGCACGCTCACGCGACGCGGACCGGCCAGCCACGGCGAGCCACGGCGAGCCACGGCGGGCAGGAGGGCGAGAAGACATCGCAGACGTCGCGTCGCAGCCGCGCCCAGCTGCTCGAAGCGCACGCGACTCGGCGGCGCTGGCGCCAGCGACCGTGGCAAGATAAACAGATAACCATCACTTCCCTAGCGATCGATTTATACTTCCGATATATTATTGATCGTCGATCCCAGAGTCTCAGTTGAAACAGACTGTTCTCTATATGGCCCAGAGAGAGCGGTGTATATAAGGAGTTATAGTCGGATATATTAACACTTAATGCAAAACATGACCTAATAGAGACAGAACAAAAATTTAACTTACTACGGGAGTACTCAGGGAAGATATCAGAGATAGAAAATCTGTTAGAAATGTAAAGATACGCCCGCGCCTCCACGATGGTGGGGATGGGTAACGCCACAACGGCGGTTAAGTTGCGCAGACAAGAGATAATAAACAAATGCGTTAAATTACAAACATATTGACATTATATATGTATTATAACTCGCAGCTAACTTTTTATCTTATCTAGGAACTTATGCAAAAAAAAATTTAATCCGCCTCTGCCTTCGGGCCCTTGATCGGAATTGATGGGATGGTCCCTTGCTTGCTTCCGGAGAGTAAATTAGTTTATCGTCCTCCACGTGGTCATACGCAGTTTGTACTGTTTTTTGACAATAAATTTATTATTATTATTAAATTTATTATTATTATTATTAAATTTATTATTATTATTATTAAATTTATTATTATTATTATTAAATTTATTATAATTATTAAATTTATTATTATTATAAATGGTAAATAATTAAAAAGAACAAGAGCCTCGTTTTGCAAAAAAGCAACGAAGACGAGGAAGCAGAATGCTGAAAGGAAAATAAATAAGTCTCAATTGAAGTGGAGTTCTTGCCGGAAGTGTAAGTACTCTGGGTTTTAATCCTGAGTAATGTGACAATTGTTCACCGTGCGTCGTCACCAAGGAAAGACCAAAATAAACTACTACGCCTCATCGCGTATGTTTTTAAGAATAGCGATCACAAAACGAATACTTTTTGGGTTGTTACCGAGGCTCATCTGGAGATGGCCCCAACAAACTTTCGTTGCATCTCAAAGACAATAATAATTATTATTATTAATATTATGCTGATCGAGTGGAACATCGTATTTAGTTTGTAGATGGGACATAACTACAGTTGTTATACGGAGTATGATAAATCAGGTCTATTGTGTGCGTTAAGTAATGCCTAAAATATGGAAGATGTGTCAATTTTATTACTATGCCCGTCTAAGCAATAAAAGGGTAACAATTCACAACTATAGGAGAAATACACAACAATACTTTACACTATTCATACAATCCGCAAAAAATAATAATAAACGCAAACAGTGGTGAGTAGAGAATTCGAAAACGAAATTTGTATGAATATTTAAGTTCATTCTTATAACATCGGGGTCAGTAGCATGATCCATTCTAGTCTTCAAAATTATTGTGACAGAAGGCGGAGCTTAACGATTGAAAACTTGCATTACGCATCATACTGCGCTACTAATTACTGGAATTAAATACTCATTAAATCCATGGCGCTTTAAGTGGGTACACAAAGAGAAAGCACATAATAATAATAATAATAATAATAATAATAATAATATTGTCAAAAAAGCGGTACAATGGCTGCGTATGACCACGTGGAGGACAATAAACTAATTTACTCTCCGGAAGCAAGAAAGGGATCATCCCATCAATTCTGATCAAGGGCCCTAAGGCAGAGGCGAATTCAAAAATTTCAGCAAAAATTCCTAGATCAGATAAAAAGTTAGCTGCGAGTTATAATAGGTTTGTAATTTAACACAAAAATTTATTTTACATGTACAAATTATTATCGAACTATAGATTATTCTGAGTCTAGTGTTTAAAAATCATAAGAATTGAAATAACTCTAAATTCACGATTTATTGTTACAATAAACACTCCCCTAGACAAAGCCGCCTAGATAACCTGTGTAAGAAATCTGTCTCTACCCGAAGGAAAACCGGAGCAAAACCCGGGCCAGGATGGGAGTAGTAATCTAACATAATCCATGTAGTAATCTATACTATAAATAATCCATTTGGATATTTAAATTATGGCTCCCCTGGATATGTTGAGGAATTCACCCAAATGCTAACGACAGGTAACTTGTCGAAGCTCTTGTTGAGCAGAGTAGCGCTCGCTCCGCGCAAGGTGGGATCAAAATAAATTAGTCCACTGCCACAAGGTGTTCTTTCTCATCTTACTCCCAAAAAAACACAATATTAGTTGTATCGTCCTGTGAAAAACATAAGCGAGATATTTCCAATAATCATAATGATTATCTACTGGGTTGATAAAGAGTTTGAGTTGAGATAGCTCAAGCATTCTCGTCTAGTTATTTTATTGAATAATATGAAACTATTGTTTAAAACAGAATATTTCTGAAGTAATATGAATAATGAATTATCGTCAGAAAACAATCTGTATTGCATCAATACATATTTATTATTATATTCATTATTTATTTATTTTATGTCTTGGCAAAAGGAGGCTCAAACCATGAGGCACTGAGGCTCTTCCACCTACCCGTTGGACTTGGGAGAAAGAATTGGGAAGGGAAGACGTTCGGTTGCCGGGTAACTAACCGACATTTGTCCGGAGGAGGTTATTTAAAAACCAGCTGAAAACCTCAGCTACTTTGGCCAAGTAGGGTGTGAACCCACTCTCTTTTGCTCAGCGGGTTCGTTGAAGTGAAGACGTTACCACTAGTCTTGTCAATAATAATACCGTAAACCCTGATGACAGCATTCGTAAATAATCACTGGGGATACCGACCTATGGATGCATAAGAACCCTAAGGCCTCGGACGTGCATTGCACAAAAGACCGTTGCGATAGCAGTGCCTGCGGCAGGGGCGGGGGTGGAGACAGCGGCGGCGGTTTTGGGGGCGGCAGGTGTAGGTGCGGACGAGCCGCTAGCGCACGGTCGCGTGACACGCCACTGACGTGGCCGTCGGTAATTAGGCTGGCGTGCTGGCAGTGGCAGGCAGCGGCTGAGGAGAGTGGTCGAAGGCGTCGCGGGAGGCGCCGGGCGCGGTCGTGAAGGCGGGGCGCGACGACGGCCACATCAAGTGTGAGGATTAGCACGCAAAGCGCCGCACCCTCATGCGGACTTCCGACCCTTGTGAGACGCCGGCGTTAGGATTTGCTGGGGCGAAGATCCACTGTCTCTCTTCTTTACCTCATCGCTCTCTCAGAAACATTAGAGATTTTGATAGAACACGGGCAAATGAATGCATACTTGCAGAAGGTTGGTGAAAAGTGCACGGGAACATGTCTGTGTAAAGGAGGAAAAGAAACTGTAAACCATGTATTACGGGGTTGTGCCAAGAATGGAATGGAAAGAGCGAACTATATACGGGAGTTGATGAAACTGGATATGCTAGACACGAGGAACATAGACTAACTAATATCAACGATACGAAAATTCGAACTTTTCGAAAAATTCTGAGCTAAAATAGCAGAAAAGATAAAACGCTTTATCAGAAGATAACGCCCTTCTCCTCGGTTATAAGCAGGGAAGTGTTTCTGGTGATGGCGAGGTCGTGACACGAAGAGAGTAATGTAGAGGAGTATAGATTTGTACAAACCCTGGGAATGACTTTGTTGGGAACAGATGGTTCATTAGAGGAAAATAGATCTAAAAACATCTCTCTCTCTCTCTATTGATGGATAGATATTTATCATCGTTCTTTCCATTCACCCCAAAGCATCTCCTTTGACATGTTTTGAAATTTGTTTGGTGATCAAGAGTTCCATCTCCTTGTTGTTACATTCCCAATAATACAATCTTCTGTAGAGATTTTCTATGTCAACTAGTCGTTTCCTCGTAAATCAACATTAATTTTAATAAATGTTTTCTAATGGTTCAGTAGATACTAATAGTTTCAACCATATTTCTTATAGTTCCGTTGCATATTATCAATCATTGTGTGCATCTTATCCTTTTTATCTCTTCCATATCGATGGTGAATGTTGTTAACCATCCTTACCTTCCAGTGAGATTCGTTCCCTCGAGTCCACGCCTCTTCAGGTAGCTCCATGTCATGATACGCGAGTTTTTTTCACGTCTCGCGTCCACTACGTGAATACACCTCAACACGCTTCTTTAGGATGGAGTTGGAGTGGGGGGAGGAAGCTTCGTCCACGAGATTCGTGAATGAGATAACCCGGAGGATCGTGCAACATGCAAGCGCGGCGTTCCTTCTTCTGAAATACAAAGAGCCGTGGGCGACAGCCATTATTAGATTTAAATATACATTAATAATAATAATAAATTTATTGTCAAAAAACAGCACAGACTGCGTATGACCACGTGGAGGACAATAAACTAATTTACTCTCCGGAAGCAAGCAAGGGACCATCCCATCAATTCCGATCAAGGGCCCTAAGGCAGAGGCGGATTCAAAAATTACAAAAGCATTACAAAAGCCGTAGCAAATATCCATGCGTACCTCTATTGGAAGCCTTGAGGAAATATTTTAATCGTAATCTGTCTTCTGAATATAGTTCGGATAAGCAGGCTACTGAGGTAGGAGATCTGGTGGAGTCTGATCTCGATGACTATTCCATATCTTGCAGTTGGGTAAAAATGCTGGAATGCTACCCACTCGACTTCCTAATTTTGAAGTTTAAATTACACTATTAATACAAATGTTTCTTATTTGTTTGAAATTCCGTTACCTTGCATCATCTATTTAGTCGATAGGAACCAGAGTGCGATTTTAAAAAATATTTATGTACTACGATAAACAGATAAACAATTAACATGTTTAGTTTTCTATTAAATATGTAATTAAATAAACGAGAATGTATAATAGTCTACTGGTTCAATTTGTTCTCCGGAAAACAGATCTTCAAGTATTTAGATATAAACGTAGTTGAAAATGTGGTACCTAGATTTACATCAAGTACGATGAGATTTTCACAAAAAGAGTTCGACGAAGGTATTTTAATTTATAATTTTTTAATCTACTTTCAAGCGACCAGAAGACAAAATCGGAGGTATACCATTTCCAGAAGAGCAAGTTTTTAATCTCTGGTCGGAATGTGGTTCAAGTTTTCAACTAGAGTTTCTCTCACTTTGTTGTTAGTTGTGTTAGGTATTATAGAACGCAATCCGTTTCTCACTAACCGACGGTTTAATTCGTTCTTCCGGTTTGTTTCGCTGGATGTCCCTGCGTCGGAACAGCTGCAGATCAATGTTTTAAACAAATATATTAAATAAGCTTTCGATTGCACTTAGGCTGACGTCTGATGAAATGACTTTAAAAAATTCCTGGTTTGCCCTAATTCTCCCACGTCTCTTCACATCCCACCACCCCCGGCATACTTGGAGCCAAGGACTCTTTCGGAAAATTATCATGAATAAACTTTCAAATGCACTTTGGAAAATGCCTTTTTTTTCTTTCATTTGCTCTATTTATAGAGACACTGCGTTTGCAGCCAGACCGGCAGAGAAATCAAAACCTCTCATTCTAAGCTTGCTGATAATGTGTGCAGAAAAATGGTGTCTAATGCAATGACAGCCAATTTTGAGACTCTGCTTCTCGGACCGTTATGTTTCATTACTAAAATCTCTCGACACTTTCAAGTTTTGTTTTCTAAAAATTATTTTTTAAAGTGTTAATCTTTATATTCATATTAAAATATACACTGAAAACGTTGAAATAAAAATGTATTGTTTAACTCGCTTTCCCCACCACAAATTTTTCTCTTATTTAAGTTCGTACAATCAAAATCAAACTTTCTCACAACATCAAATCTGATCTTTTTGTAATATCATAGAAAGGAACCGAGGGGAAAACTACTAGATGCCATTTCATAAAATGTATTCAAATTAGTCGTATAATCTGTAAGGATAAAAATAGATTTCGGAATAAAATCTATAGACCGCCTATAATCATATATAAATACATTAGTTAGAACTACATTACATAATACTAATTTTTTTAAATATTCAGTTCATATTTCATTCGTATTCTTCCAAGTTCCATGGCGAATCATGGTTTCCGTCACATTTAGATTATCAGAGCTAAGAGGTAACAGTCTAACTTTAAAATATCAATACTTACATTGCAGATTCCTGAATAAAGAAGACTCATGAAAACACATAAAACATTTTGTAGACGTACATAAAGATAAACATAAAAAACTTCATTGCGTTCCTGGTCGTTATTTTCCAGTTACGGGTATTTGTTTGTAAGTGTGCGTGAAATATTCATAATAATACCCCAGGCTTTTTTCCTCGTCAATACATGTGGTCATGCAGTGTGGCGTATCTTTACGATAAGTGGTTGCAATAGCTTCACTCAAAGCTAAATTTGTCTCAGTCGCTTTTCTTTGAAGTTGGAAATGGTCAAAGATCAAAATTTCATTTTGGTACACCAGATTTTGGATTAAAAATTAAATGTATCTGAAAGGGTAGTTACTGTTTTAAAACAGTAAGTTAAGATAAATGGTGTATGGAAGAATTAGAAAATGTTTATGCATGATAACGAAAGTCCAGTTATCTGAGGTAAATGTGTAATTTAATAAAATTAGTACTCTGTTTAATAGAAGAGTTATTAACGTTCCCATCCACACTCTCATTTTAGTACTTATTTGTTCGTGAATAAGCTGAAAGACTCCGGGACATAAAACTCCATCGTAAAATGTAAATTGTCTCTCCTAGTCTAAACAACTGGTTACAACTTTATGACACGAACAGTAAAAATAACTTCGGCATTGCACACGTCATTGAAATATTCTTGGACGATCTAAAGGCGACTTCGATGTAGAATAGAAATGTTATTAACTCTTTACGCAGGAGTTACAAGCGCAATTCCGGAAAAGTAATTGTTCCAATTTTATAATGAATTTGTAAAATGCAAAAATAATTTTTGTAAGCTTGAATGATTAATCAAACATTATTATATTTTTTAAAGTTGTTTCAACAACGTCCGAAGGATTATAAATATCGAATGAGTTTAGTTGTCAATATATTTATCAACATATTCAGTGAACTGAGTTCGGTAAAATATTACTAGCCGATGTATATACATTTTCAGTGCATAGAGTGACGAAAGTTCTAATGAAAATGTTTTTGATCAATATCAATGAAAATGTCTTGATAGAAATTCGCATCTAATGTTAAATTTGGTATAGCTATATTATGTCAATCTGACGTAGTTGGGAATTGTTCAATGCATTTGATAATTTAACATATTTTTTTCTATAGTGGTTTAGTATTCCGTGATTTAAAAATGAATAACATTACACCATGAAATATTTCTAGGTCATAATTCTAGGAATGCATTCTAATAGTTTTTTAATTATAATGTTGTATTTTTCAGAATTATGATGAAAATTTTATTTTCTTTGTGATTTGACATGTGTTTGTGCTGTTACAAGTCTTCAAATACCTGGGAAACAAGTAAGCATATGCCTTCATTTGTTTCAGTCATCCCTGTCACATAATACATCAGAGCAACAAATCTTGTCCAACGATTGAAGAGAGACAAATCAATTCCCTATATTGTTTACCTTTTCTAGAAAAAAAAAACTTTGGAAAAAAATCTGCATACAAACAAATATTAAATAAGTATATACACCTAATTCATGCAATTGATTTTTAATCCAACTTATTAGAAACTAAAATTCAGTTAAACTTGCGTTGTCTACCCTACTAGCCAATAAAAAATATTGTTACATTTTTTATAATTGTAGAAAACATTGTGAAGAATACTTTAAATGTGTTGATCCCTTCCAATATTTATTATCTTGAGAATTCCACATTCATGGAGTATCGTGCAAGGCAAATTTGCTAGTCCTTGATCAAAATTTCGCAATCAAATATTTTGCAATTACAAAATTTCACTAAACTAAAATCTAAAAATCGTAAATCGAACCTTGAGAAAACCAATTTTAATATAGTACAAAAATTAAAACATCTAAATATAACAAAGTTTCTAGAAAAATAAATTTCTCAAATACCGCGTATGTTAAAACGAGAGTAAATGGGAAATAGATTCATAACTAACGTTTTCAGTTGCCTTTTCTGTCAAATTTAGAATCGTATTCCATAGCACAATGAATCTATCGAGTGAATGTACGAAATACGATTGCAACGGGGTTCATTGGACCCGCCTGAAGCACTGCAAACATTCGTCTTCGGCGTGTCTCCACATGTGTTCTAGAGAAACTCAATCTGCCCTGGGCGGAGACGGTCAACATACACTGACGGTTCACAGTGTATATTTTGGAGACAAATTTGGACAAAAACCAATTATCCTCCCAATCAACGACGGATTTCCATGAAATACGTTTAATGTACGTTTCAGACGTCGTATAATAATTCTTAATTCAATTAAGAATTGAACTCAAAATGCCGAGTATCTACTCGGAGAGGAAAGTTTGCATCTTCTATGGAGAGGTGAAAACTGGGACTCGAACCCAGAACTTCCTGCTTTGACGCAGGTGCGCTACCACTGCATCACCCCGTACACAACATCCACCTGGCCTGATTCGGTGAACCTGTGTTGGAAGAACTTATACCCGGTTTCCATGTACGGTATCTGCGAGTCGGATGCGACTTTGAACTTCCCAGTACCTATTCGGGAAGTTTCCACCGAAGACTTTTGCATCAATTAATCATTGTTGAAATATTTCATCTGTCTACTTGAAGGACGTTGCAGTATCTTCGACCTGGTGATAATAATGACAAGCAAAAATTTGAACCCGGGACCTCAGCATTAGATCCCAGGAGCGCTAAACACAGAGCTATTCAAATAATACAGACAAACAACCTGAGTTTTTTTTTGCAAACAATTTAATTTTTTATCAAGTTAGAAAATCCTGGTCACAATTTAGAAAAAAACAATTTGAATAATACCCACATAAAAAAGTAAATAAAATACAACAATACTACGTTTCGTCTCTAATGTTAAACATCGTCAGGTTTCTTACGCGGTAATTATACATATTGTTAGTTTTTTTAAATTGTGACATATAAATTAGCTTAATATGATCCAATATTATATTGTCTGTAAAAAATTCTGATCGTTTGTCTATATTATTTATATTCAGAAGAGCAGACGTCAAACAACATTGTAACTAACTGAGTCATTCAACTCCACGGGAAAAAGTTATTCTGATCGTTATATTATATATTGGCGTATGTTTCAAATTATACAACTTGATGAAAAGCACAACTCTTATAACAAATATGTTCTAGTTCATTTAAAAATTTACTCAACATATAACAAAATACAAATCGAAAGTTGTACTGTTTGTCCAGAGAAAGCGAGAAATTCATTTTAGATCCAAAAACGAGTATTTTTAATTCTTTTTCAAACATCAAAATAAAATTTCAACAATTTGAAATATGCATTTACTTTTCACTCTGTTCTTAATTAATCCATGTTAATCAATATGATTGAAGTTCTTCATTAAAAGTTTTATTAATTTGTATGCATACTGTAATTAGGCAATTTTGACAATATTATATTATAGTAGCATGGATTACTGTAATATCTGTAAACATCTATTGGTGAAATAAATTTAAAAAAGATTGTTCGAAAACTCGCTAGAGATTGATCTTGTTACCAAACTTTGTCCCGAATCGGTCTGAAAATCCACACTGTGGGATCATGGGAACTGATGTGGGAGGGCGTGGCTCGCTTCATGGGAGCAGGACGAGCGTGGCTCGCTTCGCAGGTGGATCCGTGGCCAACTCAATTTGTTGGAATATAGCCGACCCGAGGCGAAGACTGCAAACATCTCGCACTTCCTGGTCGACTGAAACACGCGACTTGAACTTTACGACCTGCATTTTGAAGGAAGTTCCGAGTACTGCACCGAAAAGCGTGGAGAATTCTCTTAATTGGCTACTGGGCGGTCTGCGGAGGAAAGAATTTGACGTGCAAGAATTTCACTCTCAATTAAACACTAAACGTTTTTATTGGATCCTGTTCTGGTCTCACTTTCGAAAAACAAGAGACTGCTAGTTAGATCATTTCTTGTGGAATGGTAATCCCAGACAAATAAAGTTGAAAAGAAGTGAGGAGAATATGATTTTCAACTCGTTCAAAATGTGAAGAATGCTCACCATTGATTTTTGTCTTAACACTCATAAAATTCATATTATTAAAAACAAACTATATAAAAAAAATGAGGAGATCCAATTGATATACCAACGAGCTACAATGACGGAATTATTATTACAGTAGTGTACAATCTTTTCTATCTGGACTTCTTTTGTCCGGACCTCTAGTTTATCAGAATCAGTTCATAGATTTACATTTATTTTGCTCAAGAAAGTAAGATAAGTTTGAAATATTGTAGTTAGTGTGTGACCTATATCGTAAAAATCTTATAAATATTAGTAACTTCAACCCACAATGATGGAAAATAAACAGCACCCTTTATAAAACAAAATAAAATATTATTTCAAAATACAGTTTTTCATGGATATTGTCAAGTGAGGGTTCAACTATAGTCATCTGCATTGCAAAGCTGAGTTATGCGTAAGTTTCTTATTTACGACATGTAGAATAAATGACTGGAATCCTCTCTCAATTGTGTAACCCAAATTTTTAATAATCCGAATCATTTCTGGTCCCAATTAGTCTGAATAAACACGATGGTATCGTAATACGTCTAGAATATATCTTATGGCGTTTTCTTTTTGATACACGTTATTTCCTGATCTAAACTATTTCCTGATCACTTAAATGTTATTACGACACCAATTTGGACCGTAAGTACCTTAAGTTTACAATTTAAAAACAAGAAACGAAAAGAACTTCACGTCAATTAAGTAGGATGCATTTTTAGAGGATTAAAATAAAATAAAATTTTATTGAAAGCAAAAACTATATCTGGAATTAGTTTACTAGAAGTAATTATGACATAATAAATTAGCTAAGAAATGAAGCTTTTTTATACGTCACTTAAAAGATACTCTAATGTTGTGGCAAAAAATTAATTCGTTCTAGAGAAACAGAGGGCTGAAATCTTCCGAACAAATACCTCAAAAAATATTGAGAGTAGTTTCTTTAGATCCAAATCGGCATGGTTTAACAAAAACGTACGTGCAAAACGTACTATTCGTTCCAATATACTATTAATTTGTGACACTAAGTTTTTTTTATTATTGTGTAGCCGAACAGAGTATTATATAAAAAACTGGCGAATCTACAAATTTCCTTAAACACAAATAATAAAATGTGTTATAGTTGTACCGGAAACCTTAATTCGAACAAATAAAGTATTACGCAATCTCGTATGTCTGGAGAGACTATCCTAAGATGAAAGGCTATCGGCGAAATCTGCGGTTTTTCTTTTTGTTCATTGTATTAGTTTCAAATGCATCAGCAACAATTCTGCGATCTCGCAGAAAAAAATCCACGGAGACACTAAAGACTCGAACGCCATCGATAATCGAATTCACACATTGCCTCGTGCAGGAGATTGAGATCTGTGACGCCTTGCCATTCCATACCAGTCCCTAACAAGGCACTGTGTCTCCTTCGCCCTAGACAAAGCACGCACTTGTCGTTACGAGAAGGGAACTTTGATTGGTGCGTAATGTGTGGCAGGTGAGGAGAGCGTTTGTTGCGTGGACGCGAAAAACGCAATGTTCGACCAAGAACTTCAGACGTTAGGTGCGGATGTCTGGAGCTCCGTTTTCATCGGTATCCGTCCGAGAGAAAAAAAATCGGAGAAATCTGATAGCGATGAAAACTGAAGGAATTATTTCTATATTCTCAGAACACTCCGTAAATTTACTTCTGTAGTACGTATAATTTTAAAGAATCAGTTGAAGGAAATTAGGGTCACAAGAAGTTACCCAGATTTCTTTCGAACACACACCGAGAATAGTTTTATTTGCGTATCATTTTTCTCAAGTTATTTGGGTAAAACTTCCACTTTTATTTCCAGGTTATAAGGACAGTGTTGTAGTCAGATGTCGAAGGAAACTAGGGCTTTGCTTATTCAGAGGAGGTGATAGCCGATGTGGCGACGGGCTGTTGGCAGAGGCCGCAATTGGACAAGAACCCAGACTCCCCAGGAAACAGGTTTTCTTGAATTGATGTACAACACGCCGCCAGTGCCACCAAAGACGCGCCGCGTATTGTCTCATGGTCCTCAGCTGCGGTGTGCCTAATACTCTTATAATAACAACGGCGGGTAGCAGCGTCTGGCGATGGGCCACCGGCGTGCGCAGCCTTCAGTGACAGAGAGGGGGGAGAAACTCCGATGCTGCTTCTCCACCACCCCCTGAATTGTGTGACATTAGGACGAAATGATTTTGGGATTGACAGTGAAAGTTACGAACACTTCTAAAGAACTCTGTCTTTCTTCTACGCCAAGCTTTTAAATTCTCAAAAGATATTAAACAAAATGAGATACCCCGTCCAAATTCTTTACAAAATACCGTCCAAATGGGAGGGTGTCTATGTTCATTTATGTCTTAAAATTAAGACTTCCCTCAAAATATCAGTTTTCCAAAATATATTTTGGGGGTCACTGCCGAGCTTCAAAATCATGAATATTTGAGATTTTAAAGCTTAGTAGTGTCCCCTCAAACACATTTTTAAAATCTGAAATTTTTAATTAAGGCTAAATTTTAAGACAGAAAACAAAATGGAAGGTGCCCCATCCAAATTTCAAAAGTTGATTTTTTAAGAATCGCCAGAATGATACACCCAATTGCCCTTATCTTAATTCCTGACGCCTCGCGAATAATTTCAAGAAAACAATAATACTTATTAAAATACGTTAAAGCCACTCAAAAAATATTCTTAAACTTGAAATCATTCTCGTTCTTCTTGTATGCATTCTCGTCACTTCGAGACAAATGAACAGAAGTGGAGAGGGTCAACCTAATGCAAGTTGATGACACAATACAGTGAATATGAAATACAATATCAATTTCAATTTTCATTAAGTACCTAAGTTTACAATATGTGATGTACAGTAATGTTGTGATACAATGTATGCTTTTAAGATTGATGTTTAAAATGATGTTTATTTGTATTATAAATTTCAAAGTAATAAACTAATAAACTAGTCCATAGGTCGGGGTTCTTTAATTAAATACCAGTGTGAACTTGCGAGATTTTCAATATCATTGATAAATGTGCATAGCTTTATGTTACAATTTTATCAGAAATTTACTCAATAATGTAACTTAGATAATCATCGCCTATTTTCTGACAGAAGTGTCGATGAACTTTGTGTTATTCCAAAAAGGCGGTAACAAGTCCATTATGTGTATGTTTCAGAAAGGTTTCCAAACGTTTGATGCAATTCTGATGACACAAAATACACGTTTTTTCATTGGTCTACTAAAAGCACTGTAGAATTACACAAACTCTAAACCAATCCTATCTAGGTAGGTATGAATTAATGCTGTAGAAATGTCGAAACATAGACCTACATTCTAAGGATATTATTTAAGAACCACAATTATAGCTACAATCAGACCGGAATCCTGAAAATTTTTGAAACTGGAAGGTAGTTAATTAATAAGAACTTTAAAATGAGTTTTTCTTCTTGTGAACTCGTGCAGAATTTTATTTCACTCTTTTAATTTGTTAACAAATGGTATATTAATAATACTGATTATTTGGCTTCAATTGAAACTAATATTTCCATCACGATCAACAAGAAGAGCGTATATTGTAATAATACATCGTGAATTTAGTGCTATTTCAATTCTTATGATTTTTAAACACTATACTCAGTGTAATCTATAGTTCGATAATAATTTGTATATGTAAAATTTTTGCGTTAATTTACAAACATATTGACATTCTATTAGAATTATAACTCGTAGCTAACTTTTCATCTTATCTAGGAATTTTTGCTGAAATTTTTGAATCCACCTCTGCCTTTGATCGGAATTGATGGGATGGTCCCTCTCTTGCTTCCGGAGAGTAAATTAGTTTATTGTCCTCCACGTGGTCTTACGCAGTTTATACTGCTTTTTTGACAATAAAATTAATTTATTTATTTATTTATTTATTTATTTATTTATTTATTTATTTATTTATTTATTTATTTATTTATTTATTTATTTATTTATTTATTTATTTATTTATTTATTTATTTATTTATTTATTTATTTATTTATTTATTTATTTATTTATTTATTTATTTATTTATTTATTTATTTATTTATTTATTTATTTATTTATTTATTTATTTATTTATTTATTTATTTATTTATTTATTTATTTATTTATTTATTTATTTATTTATTTATTTATTTATTTATTTATTTATTTATTTATTTATTTATTTATTTATTTATTTATTTATTTATTTATTTATTTATTTATTTATTTATTTATTTATTTATTTATTTATTTATTTATTTATTTATTCAAAATTGCGTAGTCAGTTACAGATCGATATACAAGGTGATTCAGAGACAAAGTTCATCTCCGAAACGAATCTAGATATCGAAACATGGTTTTCAGTGAATGACACGAGGCTATTAACTTGACGTATACAAAGACTTATAACTTTCATAGGCTGAGAGATCTCCTCACTTTTACTGATTTGTTAATGAAAGTACGAATTTTTAGCGCTACTCTAAAGCCTAAACAATATAAAGGTACCACAGAATTGAGTTTGAACGAATAACAACGTAAAGAACGAAGAGCGTAACAGCTTTGCGAATACTTACATATTTCCTAATGAGGCGATTATGACCTTGCCTCACATCGCATTGAAATTCTCCAATGATTCGAATAAAGTGTTCATTCCTTTTTTCGGTAATCACAAATATTCACGTGTACCTTTCTCTCCTGTAATTCGTCGTGAGTCTGTTAAGTAAAATATAATGCAATTATGAAATAAAAAAGGTTAATTACATTCAAAGAAAAATAGTAAATAAATTTATTGTCAAAAAACAGTACAAACTGCGTATGACCACGTGGAGGGAAAAAAAACTAATTTACTCTCCGGAAGCAAGCAAGGGACCATCCCATCAATTCCGATCAAGGGCCCTAAGGCAGAGGCGGATTCAAAAAATTCAGCAAAAATTCCTAGATAAGATAAAAAGTTAGCTGCGAGTTATAATACTAATAGAATGTCAATATGTTTGTAATTTTAAGCAAAAAATTACATGTAAGTTATTATCGAACTATAGATTATTCTGAGTATAGTGCTTAAAAATTGAAATAACACTAAATTCACGATTTATTGTTACAATAGACCCGCCCCTAGACAAAGCCTAGAGAACCTGTATGATAAATCCGCCTCTACCCGAAGGAAAACCGGAGAAAAACCCGGGCCAGTACGTAACTCCATTGCAAAGGAAATATTTTAATACAATTTACTTTCTTATTCCCAAATATTTATATTAAAATACTTTGATATCTGTACATCGTCTACGAATAAGAATGTCGAAGAAAATTATGAGAGTTCTTAGCACGCGCCGAGTTACGTCTCACAGCAACATTCTTTAAGTTCATTTTGTGAATGTATGGTCTGTCGATGAATAAAATGGAAAATTCGATGATTGGTCGAGTCAAATAAGCAAAACATGAAATAAACTGGGATGAGTGTTTACGACCTCGTATACAGTACTCGCAGCTTTCAAATATTTCAATTTTCCCCCAAGAATATTCTTTTCATAGTTCTCTTACCTACTTTTCAATGTGTGGAGGAAAATCCAGTGAGAGATAAATAACACAGTAAGTTATTTATGTTGTTATTATTATACTATACATTTTAACTTTTTCAGTCACCAATCTTGCATTCAATAATATAAAGCTTGATGATTTTTTAACTGTCATATGATAGTATTGTTTTTGTTTATTTATTTATTTATTACATGAGATGAAAAAAAAAAACTCTTATAAAACTTATTTAATATAAGTGATAAATTTAATAAGAATATTGTGTGCAACAGGATTCAATCTTACCCCATCATCATATACATTAATACGCAAATGTCCCAGAAATGTGTAATTCATTTTCTGCGTAACCGTAGACAGCAAGTCACACAAATGAAATATCGCTCTTTAGAGCACTAAGAGATGTGTCGGCGATTTCCTGTTATTTCATCTTTCACCTTTTTCTTTCCAAGATAACAGCACTTAAAAATGACACCAAGAAAAGAATCTTCTTCACTGATTTATTTGAAAAGGATGTTACTTGACTACTTGAGGCCTAACAATTGATAACTGTGACGCGTCAGACCATGCTGGTGTAAACAATATCGTAAGGAATTGTGCGTGAGTTACGGAATCCTCCCTTGTGCATTATCATGTGGAAAGTAGTTCAGGTAAATAAAATAGTCTCGCTAAATAACAGTAAATGTTCATATTTCTCTATAGAATGTTACTTTTTTTAAGAAATAAATATTTATTAGTTCATTCTAAAAATACATCAATACAGTAATGAACTACAAGTAACATAAAACATGTTAGTTAGAATGTTAGTTTCATTTATTTTCCTAGTTTAGCTAGTTTTAAAAAAATGTCTCGATTACAATCGAACTTGAAAGCTATGTTATAGGCCGTCCTATGGCTAAGGCGTTAGCGTGCTCGTTCACCAACACGTCAATTCCCCACCACGGCCAAAAAAGCTGTGACTACTGTACCTTCTTCTAACTAGCACCTTGTACTCCTAGTATTAATAACTCTTACTATTGCTAACCTAACCTACTAACAATAACCTTTCCACCTATCGCTCCATCTAGATAAGCTTCAATAGCACGCTATATTTCCCATTTACAGAATCAACAATTTTTAAAGAAGTCACGGATCGTTGTTCACTGCCAATTCATATCGTATTATTAATTTCTGAGAAGTGGAAAGCGAGGGTATTTCGCATCCCAAAAGTCGCGCTTGCAGCTGCCCCGCGGCAAAAAGGCAGGGGACTCCTCGGTGCTCTTTGGTCTGACCGCCACCGCGCACCGCCTCGATCGCTCACCTCAAGGGATGCGGTGGTGAGCACTGCGTAAACAGACAAACACAGCAGCTGCGATCGGGCTTCCCTTGGCGTTTTTTAATCGAAATTTACGTAATTAAGGTCTGGACTTTTGTTATGTTACGTCCGAAATATATTTTCATACCGGGCATGATAAAAGAAACGTTTTGTTTGGGGCTGAAGTATAAATTTCATCTAGAAATATAATTTCGAGTGTTCGTTGTACCGCGTAATGGTCTTCTCCAACTTCTGTAAATTGTTTCTTTTATAAGTAATAAAACTTTTATTCCTCAAACTATTTTTATAATTATGAAATAGTAAATCGCACCAATTTACGAAAATGTTATTTTATGGCACTTTCAGAGAATATGAATAATCGGGTTCTCTTTCACATGACATTTTTCAAGTTAGGATTTTATGAAGTCTTCATTAGTACAACGGGCACTGAAAAATTGAAAACGCAATGGATCAATAAATGGAGTAAATATTTCTTGAAAAACATAATAATTAATATTTATGAGTCTTTTTATACATGTATAAGATTTTAGTAATACGTTGTAAAAGGAAATCACATTTTTCTATCGTCTACACTTTTTCAATTGTGGCATTCTTAAGGATGAGTAATAAAGACAATTTTCTTTAAAAGAATATAAAGAATTACATTGAAGTCTACAATTTTTATCATTTCTATATAGAAATTATTACAAAATCATGTTTTGTTTATACGAAAATGTCTGCCCTTATATTAGTTTCATCCTTATAATAGCAGAAAACTTCTGCCAACCAATTCCCGATGGTTTGGATTTTTATTTCTCAGTTTCAATAAACATGTTACAGACTACGTCTGTAAGGAACCAGCACAATCTAATAACCATAATGTTAAACGAGGACCAGGTCAACCCATGGGGTCAAAGAGTAATCCAAGATCAAAACCGAAGGTGTAGACTTAAAAGATAAGTGCTCTAGTGATCGACATCTGAAGCTGAAATTGTTACGTGGTCAAATAACCCAACTTGCTGACCTCTCTTATTGCTTCATTATCGTCGAAAGCTGCATAGCATGTACCTTTTCTAATCATTGAAGCATTGAATATTGCATCTAAATTAAAATCCACGTGATGAAGTACCCTGAAGTCTTCCTATTTGTTTCCAAAATCCAAAGTGTTGAGCACTAGTGCATTTACCCTAGAAGGCAATACACGCAGTAGGTAATTGTTAGATGAATTCCAATAATACGGCATTAAAATTATAATAAATTTAACGACGAAAGGAATTAAATAACTAATATTGGGAATAACTTTAATTTGTAAAGAATGTATGATTAATGTTCATACATATGTGGTCTGTTATTAATTACTTTGAATGGAGTCAACTTTGAATTGTCGGATGTCTGTTTGAGTAATAACGTTCATGGCGGAAATAAAATATTTAAAGCATCTTTTAAACTGAAAAACATAATACAATTGTTTGTCAACTCAAACAACTTTATTATGAGCATAAAATACCATGTAAATCACAAAACCAAAGCCATACAACCGTGACGTATAAGAAATTGTTTATCCTTTTGGTAGTGATTTTCTTCATATTTTAGGTGCTGTAACTTTTTAACAGGCTCAATACACAACATTTTATTCTAGTTTTCTTAAACCTCACACAAAACACCGGAAGATAGGTCATTTTCAGTTTTTTATCATCGGTCCCATCGAGTATGTGACATAACTAAATTTTTAATAAGTCATAAAACACAGCATTAAAGTAAGAACGTTGATATTTATTTGAATAATGCTACTAATATGTATATACATGCAAAAATATAAATATGTATATACTGTCCATTTTTTTCAGAAAGAAATTCGTAAAAAGTTAATTTTTCTGGGTTTTGATATCCAAGTTTAGATGAACTTTTCTCGCAGAAATAAAATAATTAGACAAAATATAACTCTATACAGCTTATACAATGAAATGTGAACTTTGTAACAGTTTTCTCTCGGCTTTATAGGATAAATGCTAGTTAATTAGATATGATATTAGGTAAATGCTAACAAACGTGAATACACGGGCACGAGAGCACAAAAATTGCCACCACCCGTAAATGGTTTGAATTCAATTTTGTAAATTAGTTTTGAACGCCTGAATGATGAAAGGAAGAGGGAGAACATGAAATTTTAAAAAACACGGTTGAGCAGCCACTCTTCTTTTATTTGTACCGTTTCGTAAGGAATTAATAAAGTAGTAACAAATTGTAAAAAATCTACTCCTCGAGTTATTCCAGATTAACATAACTAGAAATTCTGTAGAATGGGAGTACTGAGTAACCAGTAGACTCAATTTGTAGAAAATTAAATCTATGTTGCATGAATATGTTGTTTGTGTAAACCCTTATTAATCCTTTTTATTATCTACTCCTCGATATTATTATCTATTATCTACTATTACTTGTCATAGGACGTGTGGTCTATAATAACAGGCAAATGTATAAAGCAAACTTATCATGATAATTATTAGAATCATTTATAGAACTGAAAAGTTATACCACTTTACTAAATGTGATTACTAAACATTATTTTGCTTGCATTATTTTTGGTGACGATAAATATACTTTGTGACTCACAAACCCCTGACCGCACACATTGTCCGCTATTTTTTTTTCATTTTTTTTTCAAGATTTGCGACCTCGTCGGTGGTGCGATGCTATCGCTGTTCGAACATTCGTGGTTAGTTAGCGAAAGGGAAGAACAAAATTCGTTGACAAGACGGAACCCCAACTCAAAACCACAAGTGTTTCACGATCTTTAACACAAATTGCTCCACCCCAATGACAAAGAAATTTCGAGTTATCAATACAACGATAGAAAAAAAATATACCATTTCTCTCAAAACCTTCAATTTTCTGGAATCTTTGATTGACACCTAATACTACGTTTACGCGTAAGCACGATACGGGATATGTCGCCTTCGGTAATTACACCCAATTATCGTAGCGTCGTCTTTCCGCACATTCGAAGAAACATGGGACGGTCCGCGTGCGCGCGCAGCCGGCTCCAGACACGCAACGCTGAACACGGTGCAGCGGACAGCCTTTGTCGGGAATGGAGGACAGGTTCATAAACGGTCCACGTGTTTACCTCCATAAACTTCACCTGGAGCGGGAGAACGTACAAGCATCCCATTGTACGGGAAAATTTGTCGAGGTCTTGGGCCATTTCAGGTAGTAAGAGCGAGTCAGGTGCTAGACAAGCACAGGACCATTTATGAAAATTTCAATTATGTTGTCTATTCTGTTTGTATTAAAATTAATTCATCAAAACAGTAATTCGTGAATTGTGGTGTATTCAAAACTGCGAATAATTTAATACCATGTTTAAAATGAAACAATGTATTTGAAGTAAATCTGTAGTTTGAGTAGTGTTCCCTAGATTGGAGAAAGTTTTCGTCCCATTATTCTCTTAATTGTCCGGAAAGTCAAGACAAATTTCGTACCGTTTCTTTTTTCTACATCAAATTTGCGACACGAGTAATAATTGTTTATATCGTTTCCATTCGATTTTTCATAGAAGTTTATTCATATTCATAGAAATTTTCATATTAGTGTATGTCCAACCAGAGGTTTCATCCCTAGGAGCTCGTGGTTTAATCCATAGATTAATCCTGCAAGTTTATTAGACGAGTTGATAGATAATTGTTTCTTCGTTCGTGAAGAAAACTTTCAAAAATTGCCAGCAGGTCACTCGTGCTTATGCACTTCCCCTCAGAAGGCATTAATTAACTAGTGAATAAATAGCTTTCTCCTTGTTCTCGGCATTTGGATTACAAAAGAAATTATAATTAGAAAAGTGGAAACACCGCTCTGTGAAAATAATGGTGCCTACTAACTATCTTCAACTAACACTTCAGAAAACAGTCGTCCCCTAAATTTATTTTCTGATGTCATTGCAAACATTGAAAAAGCGTTCAATACGTTTAAATGAGTATTATAACTGAAGAATTAGAAAGCAATGAAAATAAGTAATTAAAAGTTAAAAACTTATGTTCCTCGTTCGCAATATTTCTGCACCGGCCATTTAGGATTATTATAGGCTTTACTCTGCCCATAAATCAATTAACTAGTGGACCGAACTTATTCCAAACATTGTCAAGTTCAGTTCTAAAGTTCAAAGCAGTTATAGTCTTGAAACAATAATTACAAGATGTGGAGTAACCAATGGAGTGGAAGCGCAGCGTTGTCAGATGTCTGCTGAGGGGGGTTGCTTAGCATATATCCACTCATTCCAAACACCAGCACTCAGGCAAAGGCTGCCATATCAGGTGGATAAACTAACTCCAAACTGCCTCCAAAGTTTAGAGATCAAGTCCTCTGTCCGTCACAGTTGGCATATCAATTACTACCGCTTCTACGAATCGGCCGATGTTGGCGGCAGCATCCGAAATTAAACTATGATTATGCTGATACGTGTAAAATGTCTACGTATCTCCAGACAGGACGATTCGGCAATCTCGGAATTCTGACAATGTCTTCTCGACTTTCACTGGGTTTTTAGGTTCTTCCCTTATAACTATTTTTTCACGGAGAGTACTGCAGTTCTTATTTTCATGCTTCCTTTACGAGAGGTAAATTTTTACTATTTTCGTATCCGTGTGTAAATTTTCCAATGCGTCTTATAAAACAAATCAATATAATACGAAACATACATGTGACAAGATAGTTCCAGATGTTTTTGATTGATACGTGACACATGAGTGGCAATGCATAATAACACTTTTGAACTAGGTTCATTTATGCTGTTGTCTTTCCAATTAAAGTGAAAAATGGCGATGAGGCAAATTTTCCGCGAACTAATTAGTAAAGAGAAGAGTCTGTAAATAATGAAAAATAAAGGAAGATTCAAGAGTTGAGGGAAACTTTCTGCTTTGAGCATTTTAGCAATTCAAAGTCTGAAAAAAAACGAGTTAAGTGACCTCTCTACGAAAGATGCGCTCACGGTTCATGTATCAAGGAAGACCCCCTGTTGTCGTTTGAGCTATCTGAAATAATGACAACGATGAAGGCTTTTCAAAATCAAATTCCTCGCTTGTAATTAATGTTTAAGTCACATAGGCAAATGAGCATTGATTTATTACCTGACTTACAGAAATTTAAATGTTGGCAGAAACTTACCCCAGCCTTATACTACAGTACGCTATGATCTTTGCAAGGGCCTTTCCTCGATCAACCAAACACTCAAGGAAGTATAAGCCATGAAGAAGACAAAGAATTTGCGGAAACATTGGCTGCATGAAAATTTGATTTAATTTAAGACNGAAACATTGGCTGCATGAAAATTTGATTTAATTTAAGACGTTGGCGAATCGAGAACCTCCTTTATATAGTAAATACAAACACTAAAAGAAGTATAAATTAATATAACAATTAATCTTCATAAGGAACTTAAATATCAAGACACTATTAGGGGGTCACTCTCCTTCTTTGCCATTTGTCACTATCTTCAGAGGTAGTAGATCCTGAAGATATCTAAGATTTGCCTAAAATGGACGAGACATTATCATGGAAAAATTGAATACATTTTTTCGCAAAATTGGCAGTGACGTCACGTAGGAACGCCAACGAAATCGGAGGTAAACGAAATCGGTGGTAAACGAAAAATATCGGAGATAAAAGTTTTCGCGGAGATAGTCGACTTAAACCAAAACCAATGGTAACCGAAGAAAAATGAGGTATTACAGTATTTATCTTCCAAATCTAATTTCGACTGGAACTTCGACGAAAGTAAAACAGTCTCCGAAAAAGAAGTCAACGAAGAAAATCGATTTGAAGGAGATTCCAAGAGCTTACGATGAAACCCTTGGATGAAGTTCAACTGTAAACGACCAGTACTAAATCTACTAAATCCCCAAGAAATTGACTCAGGCTCAGAAACTTAAATGAATAAAAACTTTTTTGTGAACTTACGAGAATAGGAAGTAAATTGAAACTATAGAATTCTCAGTGCTTCAGACATAACACAAAATTTTGAAGAGGATTTATTATTGCTTGATCCGTACAAAGATAAATACAGTATTATTGTTTTATGTTTGAAGCTGTGAGTATTATACGATTCCGTAACTACTGGTAAACAAGAAACGTCCATGACAAGGAAATTGAAATGTATATTGACGAAGGATATTTGTAGGCTGAAGTGAAATAAAAAATGAACAACTTGATGTGATAACACAATATAATGATATTATCTGATACCATAATCTGACAATCGAATATCAGATTAATATTTAACACTTTTATGGAGGTTTTAACGGTATGGTTGTATATTCTGGGAAAACTCGCTTGTAAATTAAGTTTTTCCATTGCGATTCATTTGTCGACCCAATTTCAGTAGGGATTGCCATCATCTTATCTATTAAAACGACGATTTAAACAAACTTGCTTAGATGTTTGCACGACTCTTAACATAGCGGAAATTTACACTGGGAAATAACAGGACCATAAAGAAATTTGGAAGAGCTGTTATCACTTGTAACATTTATTTGCGCATGTGTTCCTTTTGTCAAACGAATTTCTTTTGCATAGTTTTAAGGTTCTTTGTCTAGTTTCCTCTCCAGTCCTCTTCATGAAAACTACTTTAAAAAATCGTCTCATTTGTTCATTGTGTCTATCATATTCTCATGTACGTGTAAGGATATACAACACCCCTAGTGAAGGCAGCTACTCCACTCCTGTGTGGTAAATGTCGGACTGGCCGGAAAGGATGAGAAGATTACATCAGATACAAACAATGAAAACACGTTTCTGCTTCCATAATGCGGCAAACATTTAGCTTAAACTTCTTCAAATTATTGGATCCATCACGGATGAGGGTCTAGAGCTATAAAACAAACAAAAAAAACCTAAATGGCAAAATATCCTATCTGATTGATTCGACCGAAAATTCCGAAGCGAGCTATGAGTTTCCAAATCTCTCGATACCTGCCTCGAGGGGGGAGGAGAAGCGCCTCCCCACAAAAAACGCGAAGCAGCGTCCTGTGCACGGAGTGAGACGTGGCGGGGAAGCGCCGCGCACCTGCAACGCGGAGAGGAAGGGGAGGGGGTGAGAAAGAGAGAGGTGGGGGTGGGGGAGGATCCATCGCGACGGTCGCGCACGCGCCAAAGAACGCGTCGCGTGGCGGGCGCGTGGCGAGGCGCGCGCCGTCGTTCGATCCGGGGAGGGGAAGTCCCGCAGCCGTTCACTTGTTCGCTCACGCTCGCGCGCGCGCATGCGCGTCCGCCGCTTCCCATTGGATCGCGCAAGCCCCGCCCCACCGGACGCGCCTATTGGTCGTCGCGCAACGTCGCCGTCGTCGTCGCCCCCCGTCGCACGTCGCTCGCGCGGTGGCGCAAAGCGTCGCGCTCCCGCCGTCACAGTCAACCGTCCGTCGCCGCTGCGCCGCACCTGTGCCGGAGGAGCGAGCGAGGGAAGCGTCAACGCAGGCGGCGGCCGGCTCAGCTTCCATCGTCCTCACGCACCAACGACTGCTGGAGCGACGAGGTAAGAAACCCTCTCAACTTACATCGCTCTCCCTTATTAACATGTGATCACAACTAGATTTTACGTAATTCGGAAAAGGTCATTACACTGTTATTCGATTTTACATAATTAATTTTCTAATCGATTTATTTTATCACTGCGTTATATCTAATTGGTTAATGTCCCTGAGAGCGATTTCCGAATCAAAAACTGTGATCGTCATAGTGAATACTGGTTATCATAATTCCATCTAAACCAGTCTGTGTTTTGATTCATCAAATATCTTTCAGCCTGTGAGTTTTCTACCATGGAATGTGTAGGTGTATGCATTGACGTGTAGGTGTATGCCAATGACATGTTGGTGACGTGAGGATATACATCCATTGACTCAAAAGCTCCATTATGCTTTTAAAACCGTGTGAGAAGTTATTACAATTACTCATTATTTTAAATATTCAGTAATTTAAAAATTATGATACGCGATATTTTAATAATATCTTCGATTTCGTGTTCCTCTTATAATTAACACATCGGTGCAAAACTCCTATAATTTAAAATATTTTATTACTTTTGAGGAGACTATACTGTTTCTAAATACGTTTTTTTATCACATATTCAAGAAGCATTCTGTTTTTTTAAGTTATTAAAAAAAATTCTCAATATCAATGCATTGCGAGTTGAAGAGTTTTCTTTGACACTCAATCTAAGAACCAAAATGGGTACAGTATCATAAAAATAGGCAGCGTTGATAGAGTATTATCTTCTACTATGAAAAATGAAATGCATTAATTTCCTTGATGATTTCCTATCATAAGGTGAACAGAAATATCACGTAACATGACACTGTACCCATTTTATGAACGTTGTAAAATATCGTAACATTTCGATAAAGTTGTTTCTTCAATTGGTTGTTATACTCCAGTAACTTTATTTGAAAAACAAATGATTGTTGTAGTTGGTTGCTCTATTACCAAGTGCTGAGTGATCAACACCCAACTAACTACATCCGCGTTCGTGAATTCCAAGAATTATAACATGGCACGCATCTTGCTAATGTATTGTAATGTATTGTAATACATGCACTGATAACGCCCTTCACTTTTTAACTACTCCGTCCACCTGGGGTTGTCTTTCGAGCACCTAAAAGCGCGTGGAAAATCTGCTAACATTTCCGGCAAATTACTTCAGAAATGAACACACACATCGTTTTATGAGATTTTAAATATCTTTAAAAAATCTCGAGATTACCTTCCAACATGTTTTATTGCAATTTTTATAAAAATTAATTTGTTAGATACAATTTTTAACCATATCAAATCGTTTAATTTGATTTCAATTTTTACATATTTATAACATTAAATAATTTAACAATGCACTACCGAAACTTTCGCCTCAAAGCGGCCAAAACTCTTCGAAAATCTTACGTTGTTCCAAATCCTTTATAAAAATTATAACAAATTCTTGATTAACTGACAAATAGGAAAATAATTAAAGCTTTCAAATTTATTTATTCTGAGAGTGATGAAATTATTTGTGTGAGAATCTATTGTATGTCTCGTCACTATCGGATAATGCGCGCTGATTCATGGATTAGTTTCCACGATAGAGCAGAAAATTATTTCAAATTTCGTTTCGAAAATTCATGAAGCAGTATCCTTCAGCTATATTAAATATGGGCCATTTATTTGTTATTTGAAGCTACAATTATTCATAGACTTCTTAATAATAATAATAAGCCGTAATTATAATGTATCACAATATGAGGTTCCCTTAGGTTTCATATTACTAAAAAAATTACAAATTACTTTACCCAGTAGAAGAAAAAAACTAACATATTACGTGTTAAATAATATTGTGTTTTTAAGGATTTTCTCAAGGTTCTCTGAATAAGTGACCCCGAATTCTTAGTGTCTTAAATTATTTCATGTATCACAATAACACACACCGTACAATCACGAGCTTTAAGCGCAACAATGTGAAGCACGTTCGCAATACTTATTCAAAAGGTTTGGGAGAGGTTGGAGAAATATGTATCATAACAATTAGTGGTTTTTGTATTTCAGATACCTCAATTTTTAACTTCATTTAATCTGTTCTGACTAACGCTGCAGACCAATGGTATACTGCAAAAACCCTTACGTGAGCCTTCCCGTATGTGAACAATCTTTAATTTTAAAAAACATTACTCATATTTACGTAACTATTCTACCATGAAATGAGGAAATGATGCGTTTGTTGAACTTGCTCTCATAAACCACAGGACTAAAGAATCTTATTTTGTACTTAGTATAATGAAGAAACACTGTTATTTCGGACTTAAAAATATTTTTTCAAAACTGCATGCCGTGAAGAAATTAAGCAGTTTTCTCATAAATTTTCCTGAGTCAGTTTCGTAGATGAACTGATGGAATAACTGTGAAATATAAGGGATGTGTGGGAAGGCATTTAACCCTTTGAGTCCCAAGATATTAAAAATAAATCAAAAATAATTTATTTTAAGACAATAAACATTTATTGATATGTTGATACCTATTCACTACAAAAATTGAAATTTTGGAAAATACAAAATACATTTTGGAGAGGTGGTTTCACTTAGTAACCACTGGGACGTACCACCTTTTTTACTTTCTGTGATACTTCTCAAAATTATTTCTGATTTCCCAAGAAATACTTCAACATTACCATTTCGTATTATTTGGCTGAGATTTTGTACTGCAGTGGGCACTGCGACGAGATTTGCCCGCAATAGGCATGTGATCGAACTTCGTTGTCCTCGTTTCTTGGGAGACAAGTTATTTGAATTTGCTTTTGTTACTTGCAGGTGAACTATTTTTTTTTCTTGACAGTGTATTACATGAAAAACCATTTAGTCCTTGCACTAAAGAGATTCCAAATTGTTTGCGAGTCATTCATCTCGCAGCAAAGGATCCGCTGACCAACAGTCTTTGGAACTGGGGAAAATTTTCATTCCCATGAAAATATTCAATCCAAGAAATATTTTCTTTTCTTCGTTTGTTGCAGGAGAATAATTTATGCTTCCGCTCTGCTTTTGGGTAGCATATAATTAGTTTGGAACACAAGTTGTGTAATACATTCCTCTGGAAACAATCGTTGGAACTTTTCCAATGTCTCATCACAGTATTCATCAATATTGACTCCAACATCCGTCAGTGTGATCCTTCAGAACTAGGTGTGCGTAATCTGTTCCATTTCATTTGTATATTTACCCTTCTCTGATGGACGTCATTGTTCTTGTTGTCATCATGACTATTACTCGAATTGTGTATTACAATATCATCCTGGCCCGGGTTTTTCTCCGGTTTTCCTTCGGGTAGAGGCGGATTTATCATACAGGTTCTCTAGGCTTTGTCTAGGGGCGGGTCTATTGTAACAATAAATCGTGAATTTAGTGTTATTTCAATTTTTAAGCACTATACTCAGAATAATCTATAGTTCGATAATAACTTACATGTAATTTTTTGCTTAAAATTACAAACATATTGACATTCTATTAGTATTATAACTCGCAGCTAACTTTTTATCTTATCTAGGAATTTTTGCTGAATTTTTTGAATCCGCCTCTGCCTTAGGGCCCTTGATCGGAATTGATGGGATGGTCCCTTGCTTGCTTCCGGAGAGTAAATTAGTTTTTTTTCTCCTCCACGTGGTCATACGCAGTTTGTACTGTTTTTTGACAATAAATTTATTATTATTTAGACTTTGGCACTTGAGTTGAAATATCTGACGTAGTCGCCTCAACAGGAGGACTTGACCATCCTCAGTATCTGATGTCGCGGAATAAACGCCACTAGTAATTTCTTCTAAAATTCTGAGAATTGCATCTTTGTCTAGAATTCCTTATGTTTCATGAAGTCATTTTATTTAAAAAGATAATATAATTGAAATCTAACGGCAACAATCAATAAATTCTTGTTATATGCAAAATATGTAGAAAAAAATACAATTGTGTTCCATCCCAGTGGTTCTTAGGCGAAACCATCCATAAAATAGTTCGCTCATGTTCTCAGATAGAGAAGAAAAGGAGAAGGGTCCGTAGGTAAACTATTCTTGATCAGGAATTAATAAATGATTTTCAACCACAATTCTCATTTGCATTTCACGTCATGACTCCACGCACACCTCAACGGATATGTTTCAGAAAAACGGCCGATAATAGATGCTTCGTTAAAACAAGTACCTAAGTCGATCGCTAGACATCTCTGCTACGCGGCAGAACCGGTGGTTAAAAAGAGGCATAAAATGGTGGTTTTAGGGAGAAACCACCGGCACTCAAAGGGTTAAAAGAGTCTTAAAAATATTCATACAAAATGTATCAAATAGTTAGCAGTTGAACAATATAATTTGTAGCATATTTTGTTATACGTTGGTAAGAAACATTGGGGAGGAGTGTGTAAAAAGTCAAGTGTTCATTCACTGCCAAACAATTTACTATTCATCATTTATCATCGCGGTACGAAACAAACATTTCTATAAAATCGATTTACTCTATCAAAGGAATAAAAATTTTGATTTTGAGAACGGAACCTTCCAACGAGAAATACGTTGTTGTTATTCAGTAATGACTCAATGAAACACATATTATCAATATCTTTTAAGAGTGATATTTTTAAGCTCACGAAAATCCTTAACTTTATATTATTTGTTAAAACCCTGTTGTCAACTATATACTAATTATGTAACAGTTTTTATATTCAACATTTTATAAACAGCGACATCGTCAAGGCTCGCGAAAATTACAATTTTTTTGGTTCTAAGTACCGTATAAATTTTATCCCAATAAAAACGTTTAGAGTGATGTAACCTAAGATACGCTAAAAGTTCGTGATTCACTGTTTAATTGACTGCAAACTCAAGAATCGTTTCCTTTTACCCTGACTCATTATCGGAATATATATTTTGTTAAGATACGGCTAGTGTAAATAAATATATTGAAAATTCTGATAAATTCATTCTCATTGCAAAATGAATGATAGAAAAATGTTTAAAACCACTATAACTTGGACTGAAATTTACTTTGTTATAACTCATTTAGATATATACTCTGTTAAAGTTGTTGCAATAGGAAACTGAGTTTTCAATATATAGTGACGGGTTCTGCAGTAGCGTTTTGGGAGGAACTGTTTGATGATGAAATTATGGTAACGTCTCACAGAGTCACGCACGCAGTAGACAATGTGGAAAATTGGCAGCGGGTTTGTTCACGCCATAGGTATCACATTTACTCCATATTTACCAATATGCGTCTGACGAATATAATGTATTTAAACTCGACACATATATCAATTTTTTTCCATTCTTATATCTTTTATTAACTGACTATTATCGGTAAAGTATAAACATATCTCGGTTCAATGATTAGTCATAACTTAAATACTCCAGCTGGGACCCTAATTTTTCATCTATTTTCAAGTTCACATACTTTTAAAATAAATTTCTCTTTTAATATAATTCTTTTTTATTTTTCTTTACTTCCGTGCAAAAAATCAAAGCTAAAAATTGAAGAAGCATTTTAAAAGTGCTAGGAGTTTGAAATTAACAAAATAGCTGATAAATTCATGCATCTCATAGGAAATCTTCAACCAATATTAAAGGCACAATAAAATATTTCTTTGGGTCATGAGGTTTGCAGGACTGTCTGGAGAGAGCACATGAGGGACAATTTCAGGGAAAGAACAAATAAAAGTTATTCAAAAATAAAATTGATTTTCCTGGCGTGGCTTGAAAAATGTGTGGCTTTTCACTTCTATACCTCAGTTCATATAGCTGTGATGATTGAAAAGTTACAACTTCAGTTGTAATACTCGGATACGGCAATCTAGATTCCGTCTAAACGTTGTTCCCCTCAAAATGTTTGCGATGTATCCGGTGAGTTAATACACGTAGAATTGGGCCTTTCTAGCACTCTTCGAGGTCCTGAGTTGGCCGAAACGAGAAATACATACATACAAAATCGACTTTAAGTAGACCCTTCGATGGTCAATTCTGGTGATAGCATGCTATAGCATACGAATGCAGTGGCGAAGTGATACTTTCAAAATCAATTGCCCGCAAAAATTAACATAAAACGTACTAAATTATTCAGTCATGTAATTGGAATGTAACATACATATTTTTCTACAGTCTGCATATCGCGAATGACCGGAGTTCATATCCCGTTGGGGTTATTTATTTTCATTTTTCAATCATACCTCAACATACAAATAGCCTGCCAGACCTACACATTATGTTGTAAAACTAATGCTTTTATCAAATCAACCGGATCTTGTTGCTGCTCACGTCATTTCCTCCTTATAGAGTAACCAAGAAATCATGTAGCTCTACTTTTCAACCATTATTTTTCTTCAAATAAATTCTAACATTTTATTTGCAAACTCTCTTGCTGTAGTTACTCCACTATTCAATGCATTCGACTCGTATATTTATTCTAAAATTATTTAATGGAATTAATGATTTTAAGTATGTCCGAAATATCTGGTTTTGAACTTAATTTGTTTTATAAAATGAGAGAATCTATATGGCCAGGGTGAATTTCTGAGCCTCTTGTCATTCATTTATAGAAAGTTATTTTTCCCACATTTTTACAATTTACATAGGGTGTTTAATACGTAAAATTCACAAGAAAATGAGGATGTCACCCGGGTGCTAAACGAATCAAAATTGTGACAGTTCATTCCTCTTTTCTCCCCTCACCTGTACAGAAAGATGCTTTCTTCAAACGAAATTGAATTCAAGTATTAGGAATAGGTTTCTAGTTCAGAGCTTGCCACAAATTCTCATTACAGGAGAGGTTCTTCCATAGCCACAACGCTTTAAGTTATATCCATCAACATAAAAAATAATTAAAGACTTATAATCTAAGTATGGACGAATACTATACATTTTGTGATATGGAGTTCCCCATGTTTCGACTTTTTGTACTTTATAAATTGCACACCAGACGACGACTTCAATATCAGGTCGAAACGTAGTGAAATTCATATCACAAAATATATTGTATTCGTCCATACTAAGCTCGTAAGTATTTAATAATTTGTTTATTTTGATTGTATAATGGACTTTCATTGAAGTAGTATATCCATCAACTCAGTCATCATGCGTACGGTATCAATAAATGTGAGGTTGATAGATACGTACAGNAAGTAGTATATCCATGAACTCAGTCATCATGCGTACGGTATCAATAAATGTGAGGTTGATAGATACGTACAGGAAAGAAATTCTAGTCATGAAATAAAGTGACCAATTTTACATGTAATTGTTATAACCTGGTGGCTCAAGTAGAAGAAATACATGTCTCCCCGGCGGATAATGGTCCTGGATTTAGTTTTTTAACAACTTAGTAAACAATTTAGTTTGACTTGAGATTTCACTCGCAAATGCATTTCACTTGATAATGGTGCCAATGGGTACCGAAACGTGTTGAGTTTTAGAAGTTTCAAAGTGTTGTATTGTTCTTTATTTTGCTCAGTGATGTTGTTTTTCCACTGAATTCAAAAAAATATTAGTCCGGTCGTTATTTACTTATTCATATTTCACTACGCAGACGAAGATGGACTGTTAAGTACCATGAAGTCTTACGAGTTATTCTTACAACAGAATAGTTAAGTATAAAACTTTTTTTTTTCAGTTAAATTTGTACATTTAGAGAAAATATTGATTTGTACTGTACGTACAAGTGACCTCAAGTGTCAGTGGCTTAGAAGGGAATTTATTGATTTCTACGTGTGTTACAAGATTTTGAGAAATACGAACGAGGGATCACTTCACATGAATTTCTGCTCTTCATACTCCCAAATCATTTCCAATTACCCTTCGCATAAACTATCTCCCTTGCTTATACACGCTATTTCTACTTTACGGGAGTCATGAAGAATAATACAAAAATAGGGAAAAATAATTTTAATTTACGTATCTCTCCTCAAAGTGCATCAAAATACTTCAAAATATGAAATACTGAAATATAAATAAATTTTCTCCTTTACTATGCCACAAAGTTTCTTGTATAGCCCGAGAGATGTATCATTATGTGGAAGCGGATGAAATAAACTCAATAATGCTTTAAGCGAAGATACAATTTTAATTCGATTGATCATATCCATAGGTGTTAATCGCAAAATTAAATATTGCTTTATAAATAGCAACTTATAACACAATTACATGAAACATTGCAAATATAGAATTACGCTGACTCTGGCGATTTATCATATCTTTATGTAACAGTGTAATGTAGTTATTTGTAAACATAAAGATTCTCAAAATTCGCGCGAGCCAAACAGAATACTAAGCCAGTATTCATTATTTTTTTAACGTAATTATATACATGTAAATGAAACGGAGAATGTTGAATCTTTGTTCATACCGCCGAGACTAATTCGCCAAGAGTTCTGAAATTTGGCACACGCGTTTTCCAGAAGAATACCCAGTGATGTTTTTCGAAATCGATGTACATTTTCCTTTATTCTATTTTTAAACATTTTTGGTAGTCAACCCCGGGGTGGCAAGATCGAAAGCTTGGAAGTTTGCCGTATGCAATCTCCAGGATGGGTTCCACTGCACCATCCAGTAATTTTTCGAAATTAGATTTAGGTTTTTTCTTACATAAATAACTAGCAAGGTTTTAGAAAGATTAGTTGTATAAGAATCACGAAATTTTCCCAGCGAGTTAACTTTTTAATTTTCTGGTCAAAGTATCGGTGATTTAAAAAACAATAGAGAAGAAACCAATTTTATTCAATCTTAAGTCTTGTGTTGGATAGAAGATAGGGAATATGAGTGAACCGGAGCCATCAGAGGCTCGCACAGGATGACGCCATCTGTACATGACCCTTCGAATATTGTCCCCCTGTGCACATGATGATATACACACTACGAGACGCGGTCCACTGCACTCCCCAAGGGTCTCCACCACATCGTATTGCAAGGCTTTCGAAAATGAGCTTCTCGTATTTTTTATGAATGTAATTTATATAAACGTCGACACATTAAATTAATTTACTTTCTCGGAAAGGCAACGGACAAACATTTTCTTTTTGTAATAATGAAACCTATTTGTTATTAGCTTTTACAAATGAAAATAACATTCTTCAATGACTTTTCTATTATCATTCATACTATTTAAATTTTTTTGGATTTCTTTCTTTCTTTCTTTGTGACAGCTGAGCATAATAAGCTACGCAAGATTTATCCTAACTTTCCTTCTCTCGAGTCTCGTGAAGACATTTGAGTGTAGTATAGTTAAAATATGTTATCAGGAATAAAATTGATCGCGTGATTTTGACGGGAATAAGGGGGACGGCTTCCAAAATAAGCTTTTAAAATGCTGACCGTCCGTCTGTGAGCAGTCACTCTCACTAAACGTATAATTTCATTCATATGTCGCATTTAGCGTGGAATCTACGTGTTGCCGATGCACGTGCTCTGGAGTTATATCTTTAACACTAAATGTTCTTAATATGAAGATACGGATAACTTCTAAAAAACATATCCACGTTTTTTCGTGAAATGAAGCCCATGATTTCTTTCTGGATGGCAAATTTGAGTTTTTAACACCATATTGCTAAATTCTCTTATAGTACTTTCAGTGTACTTCCCGGGAGATGATACTAATTCCTCGACTACCTTCGAATTTTATAGTTTCTTTACCCCATGGCATTCAAATCCCGTAAAATACACCGGACAATTATCATTCCGAGTATAGAATCCCATTTCATGTACCACAAGGGTAATGTTCTATAACGTATGTTCTTTACAGTTCATAAAATCAGAGCTATTCTGACAGTAAATTAACATTGCATTCGTTATTAATGGGACGATTGTGGATAATACGACTTTATGATTCTTAGTGACTACCGCAATGCAGGACCTGTGGTTGAGGATTAGCGGAGCATTGAATGACTCTTCGAAGAGCGTCGGGTGAGACGTTTAATATCCGCAAACCGGTGTTCCAGCAGCAGCGGCCAGTTATCTCTTCCGCAATGCCCGCTCTCCAAAATAAAACCCCATTCGCCACGCTACCGTCGATCGTCTACACCCCGTAATTTCTGACCAGCTTACACCTTTTCGCCGGATTCTATCCTTCCTCTGTCTCTCTTTCTCTCCCTCCATTCCTTCCTATCACGACCTTTCCTCAAGCGTCGAACCTTCGGTTATTGCCGCATTCTTGCCCCGCCTTCCAGTGACTGCTTTCGTCTTCGTGTATCTTCCTCCCCGACACCCTTGCCTTTCCCTACCAGCACGACGCAGGTGCCCGAGGGTGCGTCATCAAAACGCCATTTGTCGCGAGACAGTCCTCCGGCTTCGCTCCCGCCGTCGCCTCCGCTGCCCGTCTTCGCCCAGAGGCCTGTGGTTGGAGCGACTGGCAGGGACGCGAGACGGGGCGCTACCTGTCGGCCCCCGGGGGTCCTCGTCATTCCGATTGTTTTTTGTCTCTGGAAAGCGCGTCGTCGATTTCATGCAACTACTGGAACGAATTATGTGACGGCGCGGCGCAAGGAGCGTAGGATTCGCCGAGATTAAAGGCACTGCTGATTAGCGGTTGCGTCGATACTGGACCTCGAGAAGGCGTCGGGCATGATGACCGGTTAGCGGCCACGGACGGCGGCGGCGTGGCTTGCAACGGACGGACTCCCGTGAAGAACGAGGGCAAAGAGTCTGCAACGAGGAGGTTTTTCTTTGCGTTTCCTTCTCAGTCAAATGCCGTCAATATCAATTCATGAGCTATAAACAAGTCAACATGTATTTTCCAAATTAGTTATTCGCTGTCTGTACAAATATATTGTTATATTATATTTATTCAACATAAATATTAAATGTCTAAAAAAGATGGTTATTTTAACTCTTTGTCCAGCTTTTCACCCTCTACTTGGGTCTTTTGCCGGAACAGTTGAACATAATATTTTTGAAGCATAATTACATAACGAACAAACAATAGTAGTTAGGTGGAAGAGGGGACCAGATGGCCCGAGCCTCGCCACGTAATAAAAGCATTATTATTATTATATTTAATAGTTTTTTTAATATACACAAATTTACAACAAGCAAACATAAATCATTTCTTTAACTTTTCAGTATATGTGAGAAAATTTATTCAAATTGGGATAAATTTAATAAATAGAATATTGGGAGTGTATTTTATCTGTAAAATTGTCTCTTTATAAACTGTAGCATCAAAAATACGTCATCAGATTTATATTTAATGTTAACCGTAAACATCAGGTATCATTATATAGGCAATCCCAAGTCCAGAGAACCAGGGTTGCCAAGAACTGGTCTAAAAAATGTTAAAAACAACTTCATCTAGTTATTGGTTTAAAAAAATAAACTCATTCAAATTTTCACGTGTTATGATGGATGAAATATCTTATTCATATTTTTATTGAATTATCCCATCTGACATACGTCTATTATCAAAGCAACTCAAAACTTTTTCTTAAAATTAAATTAGAATAATTTTTTAAGTTGAAAAACGTGAGACTTTTCGTATATTTAGGTTCAATAAAACGCAATTTCCCTTGTACTCTTAAATTTTCTGCGGAAGAAAGCATCCCATCGAAAAGTTATAATTGTATATTTATATGTAGTTATAATTGTATGTAAAAGTTATATTTGTATTCCGGTGATATTAAATTATTCGGGAATGCAAAAAAATGCGTTTGAGAGGTAATGAAATAATTATTGAACTTTTTTAAAAAATAAAATGAACTTTAGTCCTTTCAGACTTGCGAATCCGTTTTTCTTCATAGTACTTGCAAAAGAAAACATGAAAAATAAAATATCATGCCCCTTCCTGTTTCGATACCACGCAACGAAATATATTATCCTTAACCACCGTCTCCGTCGTATTCGGAATAACGTAAGATTAGCACTCACAACATCAATTTGGAATCAATTTACGAAATATTTTTCTGCTTTTGTGTTTTGTTTGAGACAAAATCTTCATCAATGGTATTTAGACGTTCTTTTTTCTTCTTTCATCATGAACTCATAAATTATGAGTTTCCAATGTCCAAGTAAGTGAAATAAGAGTTACTCTTGATTGTATGATTCCAAAACCCCTTCTTTATTTCCATACAACAAGGTGGTGTATTTATCATTCAAACATACACACAAAAGTAGCATTCATTTTACAAACTATATTTTTAAAACTCCCGAATTCAGAACTTCCGAAATTATGACATTACATAGTTTGTCTTTCTCCTCTTTTTTCGCATTCCTTTCTTCCATTCTTTCTTATAAATGTTGTGTATATATAAATTAACCTGCCATTTTATAAGTACTTCTTAGCACACATAATTCTGATGTATGGTCAAAAAATATTTTAAATAAAACCAACGTGATATTGTCGTTATGCTCTTTAAGTTAAGTGCGGTGCTATACTTCAGCTGTCTTCCTTGGATAGTATAACACCGCACAAGCACTCAGAAACGAAATTGAATAATTCATTAAATTAACACCGTTGCTTTGAAGAGGGAGGCAGAGACTGAATTTTCCTCTCCACCCACGCACATACACACATTGGTAGCTTCCGGACTCCACCGGAAGCGAGATCCAGTGAGTATCTTGGCGACCCATTAGCATACACGCTGACTGCCTTCGAGCACGCGCCCAGGCGAGTTACCCCTCGAACGGTCAGCAGATACGGGAATTCCCCGCGCGAGATGAGACCTCCGACAGGAGTTTCGATAACCCATGCTCTCGTGCAAGGCAGTATTTTCACTGTCTCGACTAAAGGTAAGAATCGACGCACGTAAAACGAAAAGTTTCGAAGTACCGAAAGAGAAACACTTAAACTGTGGTAAGTGCCTTCTGCTAATAGTTTAATTGCTATGACGGACAAAAGATAGCGTGGACTTATACATCGTGAGGCTAACATGTATTACGCAATAAGAGTGGGGGAAATCAATATTATAAAATAATTTTACTAATTTTTGAAAAATGTGTTAGTACTCCAGGTGAAGTATTTTATTAGGTGCACGTAATGTCGGTGGTACTTGAAGCGTTTTTTTATCGTAAGTGGCATTTCGAACACCTCTTCATATTTTAATTATCTGGCACAAACAATGGTTTCAACAAAAAAATTAAATTTGGGAAAAAACGCTTTTTAAAGTTAAACGAGTAATCTATGTTTATTTTTTTATTCCTTTTTTGTGATCGACTATGGCGTTTAATCACTTTTTTGTGTATCCTATAAAAGTATACAAACGAAACAAGAAATATTTTAGTTAAACAAAATACGTAAATTCACTTCACATTTTTCACGGCAGAAGAAGAAAATATTTAAAGAACACGGTTCAATCTTTCTACAATCGACTAATTAGCGACCAATAGCAATGTAACAATGAGATCCACAGAAAAGGAATTACTCTTTAAGAATTAGTTCTTTTATTGCCGGGAAAACATATGAAGTCCCTAAATGTTGCATATTGTGTGTTTACATCTACGACTCAATCATTTGGTTGTTATTATTCTAAGGGAATACTGATTTTAAAAGACGAAATTTTTTTCCAGAACATAGATTCTACAGAATATTTAGCTAAGATCTTGCGTTAGGTTAAAATTGTGTTGTATGTAATTTATATTGCGAACCAAAAAATAACCCATGCTTTCCATCTCATTAATCAATAAACATCCACATATAATCATTTTTCTTTGAGAAATTTAGAATGATTAACTTTCTTAGCTATTTGGACTGAAAACTATACGTGTACAATTTCCACGTTGTACGACCATTCAACATCGAGAAAACAGAGTAATTTTTACAAGAACATGTTTTCGGTTCCATGAAAAATTTAAATATAAGTATACATACGATACTCAACAAAATGTTAAAATGTAGTTTCAATTGAAGGCCTAGTTCTCAAATTATACATTTTCTAAGAACGAGATACGGAGAGAAACGTAAAAACCACATTCTTTATTTGTTCCATTACAATAAAAAATTAGCCACTCATAAACGTATTGGGCGTGATTATGATTCATGCAAAATAAAATGAGCTAGATTTCATCTTATGTCTGTGGTGTGGATCACTGGATCACTTTCTATTCAAAGGTAAAGCCCCTCTGGTAGCTCATGACTAGCATGCTTGCTTGCCACTGAGTCACTCCGCAGTTAATTTTCGACAGGGCAAGAAAAGAATTGTTGCTTTTCACTTCAATGTCCCAGTTCGTTTAGCTGTGACTAATAAAAACCGAACCCTCCTTCTATCCTCCTCCTACTACTCCTAGTATTACTAACTCTTACTATTACTAACTACTCCCACTAACACCTCCACGTGGGCCAAATTTTTCATAAACCCAGTTAATTGGCCCATCTACTTATAATATCCCTACCTCCCACCTCCTTTCGCCCCATGTAGATAAGCTTCAGAAGAGCGCTACATTTCCTATTTACAAAATATAATAGAATGAAAAAGGCAAACTCGAGTCTATAATTATCACGACAATAGTTACAGTACAGACAATAGTTACAAGATTTTTTATTGTCCCTTTATATTTTATTAATTTATGAATGCCTAAATAAACTCACCGATCACATGTCTTTCAAAAAATGACAAAAGCTTGAGAACGTTCACTTCATACCCTTCGCTGGGGTTCGACTATGAGAGAGAGAGGTGAGAGACAGTTCACCGTAATCCATCATCTCGCTATTGATTGAAACAATGTATCTCTTCGTAGCATGTTTCATGTGTTTTTTATCACGAACGAAACAAAATTTTCATTTTTTCCTGCTTCTTAAATAGAAATATAAAATTAAATAATAACATATTTAGCATTGCTAACATAATATATTTTTGTATATTTATTGTATAGTTTATATAAATTCCGAATTTCATTTAATCATATTTGTTTCATATTTTGTTCGTCCGTTATTGGTTTTAGTTATTTCTGGGAATTATTGACTTACATTTTGTTATGAATTACTCGGATAAACGACATGAATGCGGCATATATATTGTAAATAAGAGGGATTTTACAGTATTTTTCTTCAAAGGGATCATAGCCTAACAAAAATACTGATTATACGAGATTAACACAAATCTGTTCCCGAGAAGATTCAAAAATCGAAAAAAAAATTATCATTTGTAATTTGGTTTTTAATTATTATTGAATAAACTTTGTATTTTTGTCAAAGTCAAATAAATGATTGAATATTAATTTGATCCAACATTACTTGCATTATAATTATATAATTATATAAAATATTATTTATGGTTTATTTCACATTAAAAATAAATTTTGTTTTTAAATATCAATTCCACGCTTTTATTTTAAATATATACTACTCGATTAGACTTCGACGTATAAGCGTAGATATAATAATGAAACCGAAATTTTGAAACTCATTTGTTTGTTGTCCTGTTACGGGTAAAGGTTTTACAATATTTTGGAATAACAGTTCAAACGGTTTTGTATCGGTTCTCAGTTACGGTTTCAGTGTCGTCCAGATATTAAATTATAGTCGTATTAAATGATCCTTACCAACGACACTCATCACCAACCTCGCTTCCAACTTGAACCTTTAACTTTCCCCGATTCTGTCCTTCCCTAAATGTTATCCTCCGGACACACCTGCCTCCGCGTCGCATGCTTTGTTTTACCACGCTCGCTCCGCGGACACCGAGCGAAATTAAATGTAAATTATGCAGTGTTAATTACAATTACGCTACGCTGTTGTAAATTACATTTTTTGCGCGTGGACACGCAGTTTAAACTCTCCTGAGCACTGGGCAATCAGCGTGACTTCCGCGCAAGGGAATCTGTTGCATCGTTCTCGCTTCTCTACACGTTGTAAAATTGAAGGATTTATGAATAACTAGTTGTTATGTAAGTTTCTAGTATCCCAATTATTCCCGTACCTCTATCAGCGTCGAAAAAATATAGTTCTAATAGATAAAAAATATTTTGTTTCCATTTTCCAATTACAGTTTTTTTAAATTTATTGATATGTATTTTTTATTTATTAAATATTTTTGGGTTACGAGGTTCAGGTCATGAGTCCTGCTCCTCCACCTAACCGTGACTTGGATGAGGGAATGGGGAAGGAGAGATATTGGGTAGCCGGGGAACTTTGGTACCGCACCGACATTTGTCTGGAGTAGATGTGAAAACTTGACTTAGTTCGACCGAGTAGGGATGAACCCACTAGACCACATCTCCATCGCAGGTTGTCAATAGTCCCGAAAGCAATATTCGTATGGGCAACACAGCCTTTGTCTGAGGAAAAAGTAAATGGAATTTGGGATTAAAATATAAGAGGCAGCAATAATGAGTGACCTTTGCTGTGCTTAGTTTCCACGAAAAGAGAATATGGAGATAATCGCATAATTGTGGTGAAAAAATTAATGTTGTTTTGTATTTTGAGATGTCTAATGTAATAGATTTCAATTTATTCGACCGATTTTTAGACAAAACAAAATTTAAACAGAATCTCACTACATAACTTTTAGAATAATAGCGAAATCATTCCAATCAGGCGTAAGATTTCGGAGGTAATCAATGGTTTTTGTATCTGCATGATTTACATCAGGATTCCTGAAATGTCACCCTGTACCTGGCGTGAACTTCTACAAGTATTCACGGCAAAAACCTGCTTTCTCGAAAATCGACCCATCCATTTGTAAGTTAAACGCCCAATTACGAACACAGATTTACGACGTAAAACGCCGTAAGTTTCGTCCGTCAGTGAGAAGCCTGGAGCAGAAGATTTGGAGAATATCTGCGTATATTTCCATCCCAACTCTATTTATTGACATTCCTACGACCAATATTGAGCCTATAGTTCATTAGTTTTAGAGAAACTGGAAAATGTAATAGATAAATTCAGTACGTAAAACATTAATTTGATGAGCATATCAGTTTTCGTTTCATTTAGCTTTCAAACTGAACTTAATACAGAATAATGAATACAGAAGTACATGTGTTCAAAAAATAATAATATATTCACATTTTAAATTAATAAACATTGTTTGTCATTTTTAAAATTTTTCTTTTGCAAATGAGATGTAAAAATGTTGGACGATATGTAAATTTGTTGACTAGTTTAGTTCTCGAAAAATTAATGTGGGAAAAATACGGACAGTTGAGATCAAACTCGACAAGCACATACAATAATTGTTTAAGTTGTCTTGTATCAGTAAGACATAATCACGAAATGTATAATTGCAAAGTAGATTTTGTGTACACTTCTTAAATTACCCTTATAAATAGTATGTAATATAAATTAGTGTAAATAATACTTATAATAATGTAGATATATGCTTTAATGGGTCAACAAAATTATGTTGAGGTGTGTGCAATATTATTATTCTTATGAAACTAACTTCCAGCTCTCACGGGCAACTCTTCTCTCAAAGAGTTTAAAGCGAGAATACATTCTTATCTATTTAAATGCTAGTGAAAGATTCTAACTATTCAGAATAGTTGCCTCTTCTTGTTTAAAATTGTAAAATTAGCGTAGATTTGGTAATTAATTTGTATCAGAGTCAAGGAAATACGTTTTTGCGTATTTGAGAATAATTGTAAATATCAAGAAATTGGTAGGTTAACAATATATTTCTGAAGTTTATATGGTAAAATACCGGATTGTTATAATTAACGTTTCCCTGTATGTTATTAATTTATAAATGAAATAGATGAAATTACATATTTTCCATTAAATTTTGTCACATTTTAAATCATAATTAGAATGTTAGAGGCAACGTGTAAATAAGTAAATTTTATATTTTAACCTTGTATCCTTAATTTCGTGATTGATTGTTCAAATAACTTTGATTCTCTGACGTAATTTTAATTAAGTAATTCTTTTTTTATTTATTATTCTAAATTTCATTTAATTGTCATTCTAATTTATATTGAAATTCTAATTAATTTTGTTGTTTATTTATTATTTTAAATTATTATTATTAATTTGCCATTTTCTATGAGTATGATCTGCACATGGTGTGGTGGAAGATCAGACCAGATGGTCTGAGCCAAACACAATACATATTCTATTCTATTCTACGCGTGAATGGATCTCAAGAACATAAAAATTAAGAATGAACATTTTGAATGAGTGTATCTTCTGAATAGCAATCAAAATGTTTAATCCGTTTGTACAGAATTTAAGGAAAATTGCTGTACATTTGGGTGTTGAGGTTTTGAAGGTCCAGATATATGATGAAAATGGTTGAGATGGGAGTTGAGCAATAGAAGTGCCAACAAAATAATTTAATAACATAAATCGCAACTAGCAAGATACAGCAATAAAATAAGGAAATCAATGAAGGATTACAAAACTGAAAATGTAGATGAGTTGCTGCAACGAGGTGACGTCGCGATGATGCGGTTCTCCAAATACCTCGTGATTCAGCCGAGACGGCGTTGGATTGATGTTGATTTGATGATTTGGTTTGGCGCTCAAGTGATGTTGTAAGACAGGCAGTTCGTGGCCAAATGATGAGCACGTGGCGGTTTTACCAGGAGAATATCTCGCGAGCCGATTGCTTGATGATGCTAACGAGATATGCAGTTGCCGGCTAAAGACGATTCCAGCAGAAGTCTTCTGTTTGAGCCTGAGGAGAAGTTGTCGGCTCGGTCGCCGAATGAGAAATAAAGAACGAGTCCTTCAGCTCGTCCGAGGCATGTTTATAGCGGCGATGGTCGGCGCGCCAGCGTGACGTCACAGATCGACCGTGTATCGAACTGCGGGTATCGATCGTCCATCTTGTTCGATTGACTTGATACGTGAGGCTAAGTTATTTAAAGTTGTTCTGGCGAGGAAACATAGACTAAAGTTCCATGGATTTTGTGATGATTTAAAAGACTCGTTTAATAATACCATGTTCAACCTCGTCTTCCCAATTTCATTATTTTAAGGTGTGATATTTGAATGAACCTTTGAGGTTTCAGGAAATAATTCATAAAAGCTCTACAATCGACAGTTGTCACTCATTTGCACAAAGAGCGTCGAGTCCATATATTGTTCACTTGTCCTATGTTGCTTTTTTGTAACCAAATCGCAACACCGTTCTTGAAACATTATCTTGTTTTTTGCAGGAGCTGTGAGGTTTCCTCGGTGCACCTTCATTTGCCTCGTAACAAGAGAGGGGCTTACCAGACTTTGATCATCAACATCAGGTTCCAGAGTTACCAACATGCCTCACACAGGTACATTCATAAAAGAACACCTTTACTTCTTATGTATTTTTATCCGAAAATATTCCAAGTACGTTTCGCATTACGAGTAAACCTCTATTTTCAAAAGCCACACTCAAGTCAAGATTAGGTGGAAGAACATGCCAAATGGCCCGAACCTCGCCAAAAGACATGTAATAAAATAATAATATAAAAGATAATGTTTCATATCAAATTTCTTGTCATATAAACTCATCCCTCAAGTAAGAAAATTTATCGGAGAGAAATGGAATCGCGAGTGGAAGGAATATTTGTCCCAGGATGAACTAATTAAAGAATTCTGGTTGTAACGCAATCTGAAGGACGGAATACAAAGAAAATATCGCACAAAAATAGTTATAAGGAAGAATGAAAATTCCAGTGGGTGGGTAAGGAAAACTAGCCTAGCTCCTATACGCCGTGTTCCATACGGAAAGTTTGTATGGGAGTCCTTTACTTCATTTTTTACTTAAATTCGTCAATACATCTCGGAAATTTTTCAATTATGCAAAGGAATGATTATGCGAAACTTTTGAATTCCACTTTCAATAACCAAATACTTATCTTCTTCACTCCTTTTACCCAAAACAAGGTTTCGGAGAAGGAAGATGATATGTGGCTTCATAGTTCACGTGGCAAGGGAATCACAAGGGTGACCTCCCAAAGATGGGTGATGTGTGAATTAGAATATAATATTTTGGTGGAATGGGAGGCTGCGGAAACAGCAGTATCTGCGAACCCGCTTTGTCTTACAACTGTCGCTGCGCTACGAAATGCTTTTTTATCATATTACGAGATCCATTAAGTAAATAAGAAGACCGGTCTCTACTGCACTCTAGAAGAATCAAAACGTTACACTATAGGTCCTAATTTTAGTTCGCACAGATATTGGCACTAGAAGAAACCGTGTCCAGTGGCTGATCAAGGGTTATTTTGACCAGGGTAGGAATGTTAAATCTGGGTATCTGATATAGAAAAATTTGTAAATCTTCTTAAATAAAAGTTTGACGCAAATTTAAAGCCATTCACTCATTTGGAGATCTCCCCCAATACAATTTGCCATTGGATGTGATTAATAAAACGCTTTGACCCCTGGATAAACCTGTGTTCATTTTAAAGCAGACTAATAGACCTGGGAATCAATCTGGACGTTTCGTGGTAATAGAAATCAGAAAGCCTCATCACGATTTGAGCGCTGGCGATCCACTCAGGAGTTCGGTGCTCGAACCACTCGTTAACTATATTAATATCTCTTTTGAATTTATTTTCCTTCCCATGAATCTCTTCATATAAAATCATTACGAAGAAGTGACTTATTCTCAACAATGTAACTAAATGATTTGTTTTTTCTAATTCTGGAAAAGTGGTAGAAGAGCACGACCCATACCAAGTATCCCTGTACACAATTGCGTGTATCTACCACAGAGTATAGAATAAAATGTTCTAAGCTATGAGGTTTTCTTTGTTCTGTGATAACTGCTAACCTTCCTCGCAACGATATCACTCAGTTCTTTTCGTATTCTTTGCAAATAAAATGAGAAATGTTAATATCGTTCGTAAAACCTGACTAGGACATGGAGTAGGACATGATTATTTCTATCTTCACACTTTGCTAACAACTGCTTTTCGATAGAAACAACCTGGTTACCTAATTATCACAAGCATTTTGCACATTACACGTTTTTATATTTCCTCCAGTCACTTCATTGCCTATTCAAGGAACCCGTCCACCGGAAAATGGCAAGAAACATGCCTAGGGTCATATATCAATATCAGTCATTTGTAAAGTTTTTCTGGTGTTGTCTATATCCTTCTTACGTGCTACTTTAGATCTAAAAATTCAATGTTTTGTTGTTGTTTTCCTTTCTAAATATTTCTTTCGTTTAAAATTCTGTTCGTCTCTAAAAAAAATATATTGATGTAGATTATAAACTTATTAAAAATAATATGTCAAGAGTGAATGAATCTCAATAAATACATAATCCATGAGTAGAAATATAGGGTGATAAATTGATGATGAGATATGTGAATGAGGAAGATACTTTATAAATTTAATAATTCAGACTTAAATAAATGACGTCAATGAAGCGAGTACAAAGTCTGGAGAGGTGGTGACATAAATAGGTCGAAAATTAATTTTTCAGTGCAAGCTCGTTGATGTGTAGCACTGACCTCGTGACCACAAGATCTGCGGTAGGACTCCGTACGAGGGATCTTTTAAATTCATTATGCCGGTACTTCACTTGGCGTTGCGTATTTGTGCATTAGCCATATTTGCCCCAACATGGCCAAGTGTAGTATTTGTCTATTTGCTCTATTGTGGCAAATACGCAAATACACGGACACTCGTATTCGTCCTCTTGTCTGTTTTTAGTAGCACATCAAAGGAATCGAAAATAGGCAAATATTTGCGTGAACCGTCAACACTTGGTTTGCAGTGTTTCGCTCAGGAAAGTGCGCGTGATCGAGATTTGTCGATACTCTGGTTCTTTAACCTATATTTTGACTTTTCTCATTTCATAATTTCTTTAATATGGACTGGAAATTTTCTATGGGCTGGAATAACGAAATAGTACTAAGATTTCTTGAGTTATATCAAATACATCCCGCCCATCATTGGTATAAGAAAACATATTTGGAGTTATTTGCTTGTTTAGTCCATGTGAGGATGGCATGTTTTTCATATTCGTGAATACGTCAAATATTTCGCCAAATACAGCGAATACGCTACACAAATACCGCAACGCCAAGTGAAGTGCCAGCATTGTTGTCAGCATTGCTAACGATTTTCCCAGTACTAGGAAATACTTCCAATGAAATTAGGCTATTTTTTTACCAAGATTTTGTCGCGTACCAACACTGCCCACATTTCTCGGTAAAGATACCCACATAAGTCCTCTCAGCGTGGATGAAGTTTTCCACTGAGATTTGCACCGTCTATTCCAGATGCTTCTGCGACACCATCAGGCTCCGCATCAAACCAACATCTCGGCTTGTTCCTAATTTGCGGTTAGGTGCAAGTGCACTTATCGTGGCCTACACCCGAACCCATCCAAAATAATGAAGCGTGAAATAAATTTAAAAAAATAAATAAATAGGTTAATAACATGAGACACATGAGTATGGTAACTTGAAGACCAATACAATGTATTGAAGAGTATTATCATGCATGTGATTTTTCGTGCTCATTTGTACAACCTAATAAAATATTTCTGCTATGGTATGAGCAGAGGTGTTCACCCCGCGGTGCGCAGCCGTGGTTCCTGTTGTGGTAATTCTTCACAGGCTCATGGAAGTCTTTTTAGCGACCTACGATACAATTGAAGCTTAATTTTAAAATATGTTAATTCATATACCTATTATATAACGGAGAGGGGAAGATGAAAGAAGAAACTAGCAAAATTTATTACAACAAGATCTCGTTTGTAATTAGATGATACTTCAAAACCATTTTTGAGGAATGTTACTTTGAATCATAATTTCCTCCCCTGTTTATATTTCCTACTGTGATTTTCTGTTCACTTAGCCTTGTTCGACTGTGCTGGACTAATTCATCCAGTTTTATTGTGTTCGCATTTATATACAATGTAATGTGTCATCCACTTTAAACACGTAGTCAAAATTTGCTACCATACTGCGCACTGTTTTTAGCCAAAAATAGGAAGAGTGATCGTTCTAAATCGTAGTGTTTCTCCAGTAAAGAGAAAAATAAATAAATATTGATTTCTTTGTAAGTGGAGTTTCTTTTGGTAGGAACGCAAGAAAACTGAATGCTCGCAATACTTTCTGTTTTGACTTTGTTCTTGCGCTTTGAGAAAATGATAATTTCGATGACTTCGTTCTCAAAATGTTCCCACTGATTTTGTTACTATAAGATTCTGCATTCACTAATGTCTTAAGAGATAAAGTTCTTGAATGTATAGTTAGAGTTCTTGATCGATTCCAGTTCTTAAACTTATGCGCTAAAGAGGAAATGTATGGATTTTGAATAAGGGGAGCCGCTATTAATGTGACGATGAGGCTGTGTGGTGGCGGAGGTGGTGGCAGCGTTCGGATGAAGACATCCATTGCGTGGCGCGATCTCGAGCGCTGGAGTGGAAGGGCGCGGTGCCGCATCGCCGCGCCGTTTATAACGTCGGAAGACGCGGCGGCGGCGGCGGACGCTGCGCTGAGACCTCGCCGACCGAGCGGACGGACGGACCGTCGGACCGGGGCGGCGGAGGCGGCGGCGACGGTCGTCTGTGATCAGCGCTGAGTTACGGCACTCGCTGCGGGCGCGCCCGCCCAATTACGCGGCCCACTCGTGGCTACCGGCGCGCCGTGGCTAGGCGGGGGAGCGGGGACGTCGGGTGGCGGCGGGGGCGGAGGAGGAGACCATGGGGTGTGAGAGCGGTGGGGTGGGCGGTGGCGCGGAGGCGACGCGGAACGGTGGCGAGCGGTCGCGAGAGCTGCCCCGCCCGCAGACGGCTGGATCCTCGTCCATCGCAACCGGTCGCCTCACGCAGATGGATTCTGTCTCACGATTGTCGCGAGTTCGTTCACCGGAGCAAATATTTATTAGAAGGAATGGAGGGTAGATAGGTTGAGCGCAATTCGGGTTCCAATTCTGCAACTTCCCTTTGAAAAAAAATACATTCAAAGACTTTCATACATCTTGTTCAATTACAAACAAGTTTAGTATGCGAGGGTTCCGTAACAAATCACACATATTTTTATACATTTATTATATTAATCTATGTACAGAAAAGGCAAACATATTACCTAAGTTTTCACTTGTACACTTTGAATTAGTCCTCTTTCACAAGTCTCACAACAAAAATTAGCATTCGAAACTAAAACTCCCCAAGATATTCTAGTTCTACATTTAAAATGCAAATGTTCAGAAGTCAATTTTCACAGACGTTTGTATCGCTGTCTACTTACGTCATTGGTTGAAGAGAACACTTTTTTTTACATTTACATGTTAAAATGAATGGATTACGGAGGTATTGAATTGGCTTTTTCCAATTACATTTACCAATCTAGTATACTCGGAGAAGTTATTTTGGGTGACTAAAATTATTTGATGAAATTACAAACTTTCAATTAATGTGTCTGTTCAGAAGAAAATGAATGAGTGCATCCCCAGAATACAGTTACGAAACGGAAACTGAAATAACTTAAAATAAAATGACAACGACTTTGATATTATTGAAACACTTTTCAAATAATGTGAAGTTTGTAAAATTATGGTTTACATGCATTTCTATTTATTTCTCTGCGTGTAACATATTAATTTTTATTCCACGTTCTAAATCGTTTATTATCTTAGTTTGTCGCTGTTATTGTACTGTCCATTTTTTGTTTTTTTTAAATGTAAATGTAAATGTTAATCCTAAATGATTTTCAAACAATAAAAAGAATAATAGAGTTATGTTTAAGGAGGAAAATCTAAAACCCTAATGTATTTCACATCAAATTTATTTATTTTTTAAATGAATGTTAAGATTCAGAATTCATTCTCTGATTATCTAGAATATAAAAAATATTTTTTACAACAGATCCCATAAAAACATCACAAAGCTCTATTTTAAAACCAATTTTTGAAACAAAATAATACCTAAAGTCCTTACTAAAATTTAAATCATGCATACTACAAATGTAACATAAATGAAGAATGTATCCTTCAGTATTCTTTTAACCTATAATCGTAAATCTCATTCGGGGCTTATTGGTTTGGAACATGGATTCATAGAGTGGTAGCTTCATAGAAATCAATGAGGATGTCCAATTATTTGCGTGATGAGAAGCAATTATTTATTTAAATATCTACACGAATGACTTTCAAGAACGCTGGTTTCAACTATGTCTATCCTCTTCTTTTGCCCTCTCCATCTATATTTCTTTGATTTTCCCTCGTTTGTTTTTCTTTCCTTTCTTTCCTCCTATGACATATCAATAATTTTTTTTTGTTACTAGCTCACAAATATACTTTGATTTTCTTTCAATCTCATTAGTAAATAAACGTTAAATAAAACATATTCTGCTCTTTGTGGAACTTTGTCTCTGGCTCCACACTATTGAAGTTGTATGTTCCTCATAACAGGTATCACTGGTTGATATAATATCCAAATGAAACTTCCTCGCGAACATACCAGGCAGTCAAGTTTATTTTAAAAAATTCCGACGTTCCGGCTCCTGAAATGGGCAAATCTGTTAATGATTTGATATACCCATTGGTTTTAATTGTAAGTACATGTGCCCTCTTTTTATTATATCATTAAATACGTACGTTACATATTTTATATTTTCTATATTTTTATATTGTAGTCTTGAGAAGGGTTTCCTATTTGAGGAGCCGAACGTCGGAAAAAGTTTAATAAACTAGACTGGTATGTTCGTGAGGAAGTTAAATTTTGATCTAGTTTATCTTCCCAACCCGGAAGAGTAGGATGAGCAAAGTTGCGATTCCTTCAGTCCACTAGTACGTAAGGGATGCTATTTTAAATTTATATTTTTTTAAAGACCTCCGGGCAAAGATCTGTGTTACTGCGTAACCACCTGTATTGACGAGGAAAACATGACATTATTATGTTCATAAAATGATTTATGAATTCTTTGTTAGTTTTACTAGATGTCCATGGCAATTTAATGAGGAATATTTGTACAATCATCACAAATTTTGCGCAGGGAAAGATGCAAGTTGTCATATGTATTATTTGAAAACGGTTAAACAAGGCCTGAATCGAGTTCCAACATTGGGCTCCGAACTAAATCACACATAACTTTGGCGCATTTGCTTTACTGAATGTTTCACCACCCTATGAATTTGTGTCTTTAAGTAATTGCAGAAGAATAAATTTGTTACGCAACATGTTTCACTTGCAGTCGTTGAAAAGTCGAAATCAGAATTCGAAAATTTAAATTTATCACTCTACAAATGTTTTTAATTTGCAAGCATGTAAGCCTCCTCATAAAAGCATTTATGTTAGTGAAGTATGGAAAATATAATATTTTCATCGAAAATAACTCAAAAACTTAGAATCACTATCTTTCCTAATATAATGGTTAGCATATTATTGTTCAGGATAAATCAATATAGTAAACATATAGTACATGATAACTCTTTTCCTCTAATTTCGTATCAACAAGGTCGAAGTTATAATTCGTCTAAAAACATGTAAAGTGTTCCTCAGCATGTTCTTGGTTGAAATGTACATTAACTTGCTCACATACATCATAAATTTAAAAAACGTGACTTCCAAGTATGTGTTTGGATTCCTTTTTCATCGAGGTTTGGGAAAACTATACAGATAATTTTTTTTATTTATTTATTGTCAAAAGAGTATAGGGCCGAGAATTGATCCTTGGGGTACTCCGCAAGTAAGTTGCTTTGTTTCTGAAAGACAACGCTCAAGTATTTTATTATAAACAACATTTTTCTCGGTTGCGACTCTATTGATATTGACGGAGTTTGTAGGTTAAATGCTTTAAGTAATACAAAATGTACTGACTTGGATCTCATATTTTGAGAAACGCCTTTTTTTAAAAAAACTCCGATAGGTGCTGATAATAAGAGCATTCTGATTCCGACATTCGAACTCTGACGTAGTAACATCTTCGTTCCCTCGACAGCACGGATTCCAACCCTTCTCGGCCGAACTTGGTGAGGTTTTCCTCTTGGTTTTCCGTCACCTTTTCAAGACAAATGTCAATTCGGTACCATAAGTTCCCCGGCAACCCAACATCTCTCCTTCCCAATTCCCTTACTCAAATCACGATTAAGCGGAAGAGCAGTTCTCTTATCCTAAACTTCGTCATACGACACTGAATTAACTACATAAACAACTCAGATGAAAATCAATATTTTATTCGATCAATTCCTCAGTTATCCAAGGAATGCGTAGGGGTGTCTACGATTAAGAAACAATTAAGATAGTCTCTTTAGTAATTATCGGCGGTACGGCGGGTGATATTTGGCTACCCGAAGATAAATGAGCACACTGCAAATAATTGGAATAGCTAATTTTAATCTGAGCATATTGAAGCATCGGACTCTCTGGTAATACTTTTTTAATTCTCTGGTAATGATTTTTTTATCAGAACACACAGGTAACTACTTGAATTTGATCTTTTCCCAACCGGTTAACCCAACTTCTCGAAGTTTGCCGAATATGTGTTCCCTCTGTGAAATCTCATTACTGGCAATAGCAGACGATGTCAATGGAAAAGAGCCGTCGTGAAAAACTCGTAAATTTCCGTTCTCAAGAAAACCTTTCAAAGAGGAACTGGCTCGTTTAAAGCATTTCACACAATTTTACAAAGTTTAATAACGGTTTGAATACCGGCTGAACATTCAAATTTACGAATAGTCATCATTATATATTAGAAGATTTCTCGTTGTTCTACGTGATTTAGTCGCGTTCGTTTCAGAATTATGCTTCTTTAAATTCTGTATTGCTTTGATAACTGGTAAACAAATGACTTCGTTCATCAACTTTGGTTTAATTGCGTAAATTAAAATGTAACTACCAATCATATTTTATCTGGTCATTTCCTTGTTTCTTAAACTCAAACCTATCGAACATCGACGTTTTAAACTGCTGGTGATGAATGAAACTTAAAGTGATGCTTCGTGAAAATTCTCAGTGTAAATATGAAAAATTATTATACACGCTCATGAGGCTCAAATGAAGCAGTCCCCAAATAGAACTCTACGTAGTGCGTAGACAGCCTGCAGCTGCGAAGTCTAAATGGATCTGCTCGCTCTACACAATATGAAGTGATATAATTACTCTATTTGAATGTTGTCTCTGTGCAGTCGTCATCCAAGATTAACGACACAAGAACAAAGGCAACTAGAAGTGCGCTCGCTCTAACGACTTAATCATTCAACTCCTTTAAAACGTCTGAGTAAACTTGTATTTGGTGCACCTGTATAAAGAGCATTAACAGACCTCGGAACGTGCTCTGTGCTGCATTCTTTATTCTTCGCAGATGTCTCATCAAATTAGAAAGAAAATATTATTTCTCCCCATTCAATTTTTAAATTTTTTAATTGCTGCATACATAGTAAATATCCCTTACTGGAATAACAATTATCAGACGCGAGTTTTATCTGGACGAAATAACATTTGTAGTGAAATGAAGCGCCAATTTCTTTGGATTTGATTTCTAAGTCGATAGTAGTTTTACGTTAATATTTTTTCTCAAGAAAATTATACATCAGAATACTCTCTTAAATAATATTTTATTTCGTACAGGGAAATGGTCCAAATTTAAGTTTTAATATTCCTTGGTACTTAGTACATGAAGTATATAGTTTAATATATCATACGACCTTATAAAAGAACTCCACACAATATTTATTGTGAAGATGTTTATAAGCTCTATGTTTCAACCCGGTTTTCAGACCTTTTTAGATGTTACAACTATTAAACGTAGCAACGGAACAAAGAATATTTAATAAAATTAACATCTTATAACATTTCAAACTATCCATGATCTCTGCTAATATAGTTTTAAAAACTTCTATTCCCATCAATTGGACCAGTAATTATAATTATAATATTATGGAACACTTTTTAACAACTTTATAAGGTGTTAACGTTATTTCTTTTTCAGGTGTATTGATGCTATTCATAATATTTGTCACACCTGAAGATGGTCCAAAGCACGGTTGAAAAGTTGTGCTCATACAAAGTTCTCAATAAATTTTGTGAAGAGTCCTGCTGAAGTAATATGATATATTTAACTATAATAGATTAAGAAAATGCAAGTAAATAATATAATAAATACGTGAATATTGTTAGGTGATGCTTCTGTATGTTACCCTATAAGATTTCATTTATTGTTTTATATTCCTTCTGCTATGTCCTTTTTAACCATTCTACAGAAAAACATGCTGAACTCGCTCCCAGATTCAAATTTATTTCAATTACGGTAATATTTAAAAAATATACCCATGAAGTCCGTATATGTGATAAGACCATCTCGCATTGCATGCAACACCCAATATTGCCGCAGAACAAATAAGCGTCTCCAAATCTCGCGAGTTCTTCCTGACGTATAAAACACGACATTCATAAGCGCTTAGCTTGCACAGAAGCCTTCATTAGCAGGTTTGATGTTTAATGGAAGATGAAGCTTGAAACGTCTCCACAGACTAATGAAGTAACTGCATTCCTTTTTGCAATAGGTAAAGAAATGGGTATTATGCCTTGGCAAGACGCACTCACAAAGATAATGATGCAAAAAACTCACGTGCTGAGAGCTAAGCTTCCATCATTTACGCAGAACTCTCAATGAACGTTCGGCCGTAAACACATCCAGAGGTCATTTCTACCAACGCTTTGTCCATGAAATGTTCTTCTCGGTTGGATTCTACTAGTGGTCTCCGTAACTCATGAGAATTGCATTACCCACGCTATCAGAGGAAAAGATCTTCTTTCGAGGAATCAATAACCATTCAGCGCAAAGGTCTAAACAAGAATGTCCCAAGATTTATAAATTCCGCATCTTATTCTCCTCTTTGTTTAAGAAGCAAAATATTTTTCTACCGAGGTAATATATTCGGATTACCTCGATATTTCATTTAATCGATTTCTCCCCACACAGCTCGCTCCGAGATATAAAACAGCATCGGAATGATGAACAGTCAACCAATGTCTGTTTTTCAGCGCAACGAACGAGTACAAAACCTGCGAAACCAGAAAAGAGGTAGTTTTCTTTATAAGGGGACATCCTTCACGGGGAACGTGCCGAGAAAGGGCGAACACGACAGAAACACGCCGACAAAAAAATTGAATAAAAAACACAACCACGTACATGGCATGTAAACATGACTGCATTAGAATACCATAAATTTTCGAGCCCGGGAGCAGCGAGTAATTGGGAATCTCGAAATATTTCGGGGTCCACGACGGCGGTGTTGGCATGGACACAAAAACGCCTTTAAGTGCCGCCGGACAGTGGCCATACGATGTTAATTTGGGTATTAAAAGGGAGGTCGAGCGAAGGGCTGAAGGGCTCCTCCGAGAAAGTGGGTCGCGCGCCCGAGGACACGGGTGGGGGGCCGTGGGGTGGAAAGGGCGATCGGCGGGCGATAGGGGTAGTGGTCGGAGCAGCTGCAGTCGCCACCCCCGAGGAGGTCGCCCTGAGAGATAGCGGCCAGCGACCACCGGCATCACGCGATGTCCGTCGCTGGTCGCCCTTGACGCGTCGCCCACCCTCCGCGTCACCCCTAACGGGAGGGGTGAAGAAGACCCTCTATAAATATCACATTAAGGTATTCATCCTTCAAAGCGACTAGGCTTAAGTACCCTCTAAAAAAATTTCGAATGATAGTATGAACCATTTCCTATCCAGTGGCGATGAATTTTCGTACCTTTACAACGCAAAATTTTGAATTGTTTGACTTTAAATTACAATGAGTTTCCATCGGGAAACATGTTTTTTTTATCCTGAGAACTATTGGTTTAATATAGTTAAAAAGAACTACTAGAACATAGCAAACGGATATAGGAACACAAAAACGTTCTGATTTTCATGTTTTCCAGAATAATTCATCAAAACCTGTGGAAAATATTGTTCTAACAGAAATGGCAGACGCATCACATTCCTGAAGACGATGCGAACCTTGTCGAAGAAAGAGTCAAACGACAATCTATTTATTATCGGATTTTTTAATTCACAAAATAATTGTCCTCGTCCGTTAAAAATCAAGGCTGAGAATTGTTAATTAATTAGAACTTCTTGTGTTCACTATTCCCAAGTTCCGTGAATAGTTGACAACTTGACTTCACTCAACACGGACATAATACCTTTAATAAATATCAACAAACCTGGATAACTCGAGTGGCAATGATGTACCTTTAAAATATGACGCAAAATTTCTAAGAAATCTTTTGAAAATGTATAACAAGGAACTGGCATATTAGTTACTTAGTAATTTTTAACGTAAACTATCAAAAGTCTGGAATCCGTAATGTAGAAATATTATAATTTTTAAAACGGTACTAAAACTAACCTACTCGGAAATGAAACCTTGCTAGATAGCTTTTGATAGATCCCCGAAAGAACTACTATTCAGTTTGTTTCATCAAAATCGATAGAGCCGCTTTTGAGAAAAATTCGAGATACATACATGTATATTCATAATAATTATTTTATAGTTAACTCACGAAAATATTTTTGTAGGGAGAAAATGATTAAGTAATAAAGTCTGCGATTCCTTTTCCTTTTGAAGATGCAAGTCTCACCAGCTCTGATTCAATCCCTGCAGAAACGTATCTCTATGGAGGACGAGTATGTGTTTCGCCTTGTTGGAACATCATTACCCAATGAATGATTTACCAGCCCTATTATGTATCCTAGTTATCTTTCTCTCTTCCACCATCAAGATTTATTCACAAAGTGACTCCTATGATTTGATGTGTCTTTTCCATTTTCCATCCCTCGTTTCTTCTACTTTATGAAGCATCACGTGCTTCGTCCGAATAGCTTCACTGTCACTATAACACTCTCTTGAAACTTAAGTTATTTCCTTTGAGCTTCCCCCTGAAGAGGGTGCCCACTTCCTTGGTACCGCCCCTCTCCACTCTCACAGTCTACAATATATATTATCTCTCATCCCTCGCATCCCGATATTTAAATTATCTTCATCCTTATTTTCATATAATATCTTACCTTTTAAACTTGCGCTGACTGTGAAAAAATACTGTTTATTGTGCAGTTATTGGAAATAATTAGTTACTACAAGAGAAACTTTTTATTCACACTATTGCTTGCACTGAACATATTTCGACAAAATTTCGTTATCAATGTCTTTACAAAGAAAGGATAAAAATCAGTTTGTTAACTAACGTAATAGGAAAAACTGAAACTTTAAATTACCCAGATAAATGGTGCCTAGCGTTTTACGTGACCACGGAAATCACTCATAGTTATCCTAGAGACTATGACTCTGACAACCATTAATTTACCATAAAAAACGTAAAAATATTTCTATACCTAATCAAGAAAACGGTGTTTTTTTCTGAGACATGCGATAAGTGATCAATGATCATGAAGAGTAAAGATTTTTTGCCGCAGTAACGTTTTCGGCTTAAATAAAGTTTATTATTAGGCGAATATTATCTATTTATTTACGCGATTTATAAATGTAATAAACTGATGGAAATTCTCAGTCAGGTTCTACCTATTTCAATTACGGGTAGAGGCAGATTTTTTATACTGGCTCTCTAGGTTCTTGGATATGGGCGGCATCTATTGAAATAATAAATCTGAAATTTAGTGTTATTTAATAATTATGATTTATAAATATTACTTTCTGAATAATCTATAGTTTGATAATAATACGATCTTCTAAAATAACACTTTTGTGTTTTATTAAAAACAAAGTTGTTGGAATTATGTTAATTTTACATCACATACCGAACTACTTTTATCATCATAGGAGATCGCTGAAAATTTAAATCCGCCACCGCTTTAGGACCCTTGATCGGTATTGATGGGATGGTCCCTTGCTTACTTCCGAAAAGTAAATTAGTTTATTGTCCTCCACGTGGTAATGCGCAGTTTGTAACTGCTTTTTGACAATAAAGTTTATTATATTATTATTATTCCATCTTGTACAGTAAACCAGTTATCGTGCTACAAACACTTATACTTGTTTTATTTTGTATTATTTTTTTCATTATTTCTTTTTGTTTTTAATTTTTTTAATGGAAAAATAATTGACAAGTTTTCTGTCTACTCTCTCATTCAGAGTGGATTACTTATCATACCTACATGAGTGTTCCACGGGTTACGAATTACCCTACAAATTAATCAATCCTAATTTCCAATAGTACATCAAGTAAATCTTGTAGTTAAATCATAATATGAAACTATTACCTTTTATTAAATTATTTTTTTAAGTTATGTGTTATAAACATCTAGATTATACAATTTTAGTTAATATAATTACTTAATTGAATTGATTAATTTGTTGCGTGTTGATAGATACAATGTTATGAGTACTGGTTCTGGGTTGTGTTGAGTTGTGCGTTAGTATACAGATATTAGTGTATTTGATCAATTGTTGGATTGTCCTACGTGACTTTCTAATATTTTTGTAGCGTTTTAAATAGCGTTCGCTGTTTAAACGTCGGCCTAGTTAATAAATATATTGTCTGAACGCAATAAATTTTTTTACATTTCATCATACGGCATATAACATCCCGATCATTTAATGTTGAATCTTCAGCACACAAAAATAAATGCTAGATTAATTTTAAAAATATAATGAAAATAGCATTAATTAAGCTTTGTTTATATTTTCAGAGGTACAAATAGCCAACAGTCATCCTTCATTTCCCTGGCTAGTACGCATTGCAATATATTTTTGGAAAGCATGTTTCTATGCTCAAATTAATTGTTTTGTTTATCAAGCGTTGTTTGATTCACAATTGTTTTCACAGTGAAACATGACTATCACATTCATTTTTGCTTATTCGATCAGAGCGAGCGTATGAAGCATTTTGGGAATACGCGAATAAATTGTGTCAAATACGTAACATTTTGAAAGGAGTTGCATAACATATCCCAAAAGGAATAAAAGAGGACTGCACCCTCCTCGTGGTGAAGACGGACGCACTCTTGTAATGTGGCGATGTAGTGCTTTTAAGGACTTTTTCTTAAACAAAAACAATATCTTTATTGACTTTGTAATAAGAAGATTTTGATAAAATAATATGGAGATAATTTAAGTTGAAATAAATGGGGATTCAAGAATAATTATTTACGCAAAAAAATGCGAATGGTGACGCAAGTAAAGTAGCGGGAACTCTAGTTTCTTTTTATACTTCATGAGTACATAAAATTGGTAATGTAAGCAGTCATCGACCACTAATTACAGAAGACAAGCTAAGTTCCTCGTGGCATCGCTCATTTAATTTAAAAAAGTAAAAATATAAAAAATAAAGCCGGACATTGCCTATAACTTCCTCATATTCCTATAAAATTATTCTAGATATTTAAAAATAAGTGGCTACAGTTCAGATTTACATAATTGTAGAAGAGAGCTATATTGTATTATTATATGATAGTATTGTCATTTGAACTTAAACCTATTCAACACTTTTTAAGTCAAAATTTAAATATGGTTAATATGAACGTAAATGTAGTGAAAAAACGTAAATATGTGTTGGAAAAATAGGAAAATATATGATTTTGGTGGTGAATGTGTGAGCTATTTCTATATGTCGAGTGTTTATGACCATAAAGATATGATGATAATAAAAAATGATAGTTAGTGAAGAATCGCTTTGTGTGTTATCCAAGTAAATAATTTTTAATAAAGTATTTAGGGACTGTATCAAGAAAACTATATTGTCTTACGTTTAAATATAGCAATATGATCAAAATGGAATTTGTTAAGAGTGAAGATAGATATTTTAGGTGTGAAGATAAAGCGAAATAATAATGAAAATGTTGGCAAGTTAGTGTTATCATGTCCAAAGAACTAATCCTGCATATTTTAAGCGTAGTTTATCAGATTCGGTGTAATGAAATTCAAAGTAGTTCCAATGAAAATTAATAACCTTTTACGTTTTGGAATGAAAGAACTGAAAAAGCTCATTTTAATACCGAATGACATATTTTGATGTTACACCCAAAATCCTATTAAGAAATTTGTCTGTTTGAAAGCTAATGAGCGAGAAAACTCCTTAGGGTGAGCCGCGCTCCGTCCTCCCGATTAAGCGACTTCTAACAGGCCTTCTACGCCTTGTAAGTCGCCGGACCTCCGCTCCGCCGCCGTGAGTGACATCGCTGTCGAAAAAGCCCGAAACAACGGCCGCAGCAGTGCGCGCGGTGCGTGTCCTGAGCCGCGACCACACCGTCGTCGATCCTTTCGAATTCACTTAATTACGACCGCGCCTGCGCAGATAAAGCAAAGCATTAGCGGTGTCGCGGACGTCAGCTGCGGCGACCGACGCAGTAAACACGGCTGCTGGCTGCGACAAAAAACTGCCGCGTCGGGCAGTGGCGGCGGCGATGGCGAATCCGCGAGACGACGCGCTCGCTACCACCTGCCGCCTGCAGAGGTCGGTCGGATCGGGTTCTGATTAATCAGGTCAGGTGGAGTGACGCGCGGTGGGGGTTAGCGGGGGCTAACGAGGCAGCGCCGCCCCCTTTATCGGGGCAGCCGGCGCGTGTCTACCTGCCCCTAAATGCCTGTCCTGATCGGGGGTGCGGTATAAAGGACGGACCCGCCCCCAGACGTGATGGCAGCCTCACCGCGGAGACGTGCATGGCGGTGATGATAGGAAGGGTGGAAGACGACGCTGGGGCAACGGGAGGGTGGATCCATGCACTTAACAGTGAGAGAGGCGGGAATGTTTACGACATGCGAGACTGGATATTTTGAGAGATTTCCCTTCCTCTTTTTCACTCCTCGGATGGATATATGTTTCATTCCTTGAGTTTATTCTGACAAATCTGTATAGCTAACGAAGGCATGCACTGTCATGAATGGTGAGGCAAAGTTTGATTGAGTGTTCTTTGGAATTTTTGTTGTAACAGGAGGAAATTAATATTCACTGCGTTCCGGGGTGTTGATTTCTAAAACGAAAAAGCGTTTTTATTATTTTAAAAAACAGAGTTCACAAATATTTTCTTCTTTACTGGGACCCCACTTACTTTTAAAAGATAAAGAAATCAATCATAAAGAGAGTAATCAATCATTTCAACACAAAATTATGCCAAAAATGGAAACAGTCCAGGAAAATGAAAATTTTGGAAAAGTGGCTACAAAGTACACAAATCATACACTTTGCCACTATTTACACGCTATTCCTTGAATTTAACTTAATTTTAAAATGTTTGTTTTTTAATTTAAGAAATATCTTCTTTTAGCGTATCTACTTTTTCTAATGACATGTTAGACTCGATAAATAATGAAAATGAATACTTTCAACCAAAAACGTAAATCTCCACAAAATCAACTTACTTGAAGCACCAAATTCAAGAGAATGTTTTTTCGAATCTTTCGTAATTTTTCTGAGTAATGAAAAGCAGAATCTGGAAATATTTTGATTCTTCCCTGGTAACCCAAGAATCTCGCACTGATATTTGGTATAGACAAGTGGCAATTATTAAAATCAGAAACTAATCATTTCATTGCGGAAACCATTCAAAGTGCATTGCAAAGTGCCGTTAAAAAATTTAGTTCTGGACAAAAACACAAGAGAACATGCAATTGCAAGATCGATATTTTTTATCAAGGTTGTTAGTAAGCAAATGTATTTGTTTCTTTAGTGTAACAAATTTTAATCAGTCAAAACTTTATGACCTCACCTTTAACATATCTCAAACGATATTGATGTAATTCACGCCCTAAAAAATTATGAGCAGGGACGTAGCTCCATATAATTTAAGTCGGTTTAGAAGTTCAAAAGTAATGATAAATTTATAACTATTTTTATTGCAATGTTTTTTATTTAATGTATGTTTCCAAAGGACACACTAACAATACACACAATATTTTAATAATTCAACAACATTGTCGTATTAAAAGAGCTAGCAACACTCTCTGTGAAACCATGTTAGAGTGTTTAATACACCCAACTAAAATGAATATTTTTTCATCGTATCAAATGTTTTCATTGGCTCAAATGTGAGGTTCATCGCAATTCCGCGACACACCATTAAAAATATGAAATTTTTGCCCAATAAAGCGTTGGATTGCAAATAACAACTCATTGTGTTCGAAACTTGGGAGATGCCCACACTCGGATTGCGGCCAGAGAGAGTCCTCAAAAGACGGTTGCCCATATGTTCCCCAAGAATCTACTCAATGCTCTTTTCATATTCTTTTTTTTTCTTATTCTAGTAAATATTTCAGTTTTATAAAGTACATTATAAACATTCTTCAGTTTTTGTTCGTTTGAGTCTGAATGCTGAAGGAATCCCTTTCGATAATTCAAATTTCTATTTTACTGTATATAGTAGTATTTGAGGGTTTTCGTGGTCGAGTTAACATATAAGACAATATGAGAGATCAGATGAGATTCCCCAGCCCCCTTCTTTCGTCCATTTTTACGAAACGTTCGTTAAAACCGAAATTAATGAAGAGCAACAAATCCCAGGAAACGAGGAGGCTCTGAAGGGAACGGAGATGCTCTGCAGAGATAGGAACCTCAGAGCAACGGACCCTTCGCAACCACTGCGGATTGAGACACGTGTTCCGCCCCCCCCCCCCATATTGCCTCCACATACCGGTTCCTTGCATTTTACTTTCCAGTTACGTGTCATGTACAGAAAGTAATACGAAAGAAAAAATTCTCCGATCAAAAAGAATGTCAAGAACACGTTTTTCACGTTCCGAGATGTCTTGAGAATTCGTCAAGATAATTCCTGAGATAATAAACCGAATGTAATTCCTGAGATAATAAACTATTTGATATAAAATATTTCAAAATTCATTGTTTGGTCGCTCCAAGTGGTTACTAATGTGTCCACTAATCCTATTTTATCCGATCGAAATTGTTTATACGACTCTGGAAGAGCCATTGTATTTGTTTTCAATACCCGTTCGTTTATTCTTTCCAATATTTCAAAATATATTAAACATTTCAAAATAAGTTTAAAAAATTTAAGAATATATTTGTTATTTAATAAATACGATGTATAAGCAATACAATGTGTACTTTTACAATGAGAACGACTTTTATGCTTAAAACACATCCTCCCAAACTTTTAAGACCACTATTGTGGATATTGAACTGAGGTGTGTTTTTTATCAAGCAAGTGCTGGAATTGTATTATTTATGATTGGAATGGGTGAAGTGGACTCCCCTACACATATCCACTCATACATACATTCATACAATTCATAACGAATATATTCTCTTGGATCCAGTTCACCAAGATCTGAAGAGGGATCTATTTTTCTCAACAGTTCCACTACTTATGATGTAGGCCTTCATTTCATCGGTAAACAAAATTGACTGCGTTGATATCATTTTAAAGAGGAAGTAATGGATCAGTGTAATAAAAAAAAGAAACTTTTTAAATACAAACTTTTATTTAAGCCGCATACTAAAACGAACAAAATTAGTTTGTTTGTATTCAGGTAATGCAATGCCAAATGTTAACATCTCCATACACATTTCACATTAGTAGATCCTAATAAAAATAACCTTACTTGCTATCTTTATCACTGAAATGATTTAATATTTTATGTTAAATTATTTGCCTTCAAAAAGTTTGTAGCGCGGATCGAAAATAAAATACACACTACAGCAAGTACTTACTTACCAACCAATCACTGTCCTGTGAAGCTTATTGGTATCTGCTTTTAAGACCATTTAATTTTATGAACTTAAAATTAATTTGCAAGATTTTGCTCAAACATACTGACTAACAGATGAAGTTAAATAAAAGCTTCTGACAAACCGAATGAAACTTGGTCGAAAAAATATCATCAGACAGTCGAGTAGAAAACTTTGATAAGTATTTAAGAAGTGTCACATCTTGCTAAACGTAGTAAAAAAAACACGCACGCAATTCTTACTTCATATTTTTCAAACAGTAAAACTCTATAATTATTCAAATTCACAGTTCAGTTTCGTGTTACGAAACTGCCTGGAGGAACATGTATTCGGTATTTATTAAATAGAGAACTACATTGCGGTCCCTACTTCAACATGACAGGCGCTCCCTTTGTATCGGGTTCTTGCATGACGAATGTGTCCTTGATTGGCACAAAAAGCCTTGTTTCATACTCAACGGGAGAAGAACAGTAAGATGGGTTTTGTTTTGTGTCGATGTGGATCTGTTCCTTAACGTTTTCCACATATCCTCACCTAATCACCATAATCACCTAATCACCACTCTGAAGTCCTTCGAAAGGATCTTATGTTTTACGTCGCTTATTTTATCTAAGGATCAATTATGTTTGTTTTTTTAATTTAATAGAACAATCCTTACAAGAAAATATATCTTAACATACTGAGAGAAATTTATTGGAAAATCTTGATGTGTTGAGCAATATTTACCAGTTATATATGGGAACTGTGTCATAACGAAAATTAATGGGGTTTTGTGGAAGTCCAGGTGAGTTTCAATCACAAGTTGTCTAACATTCGTTTATTTCTTATTATATAATTTATTGCAGATTTCCCTCCACTCTGAGAAAGATGTATTTCAGCTTAGAACTGTATGCTGAATTTAAGTTGTAACTTGTATGTGTAGTAGTGTAGAAATTAGAGAATTATCCTTGTGACCACAAGATCTGTTGATTCTGTCCCACTGAAGAGCTATTTAAAATTCTTTTTGTCTTGGTCAATATTCCCAACTTATGTTTCTCAGTCTGTACAGTCCACAATATGGTATTGTTTTTTAACAACTAAATGATTTAAAACAATATTAGGAACAAGTTGTGATCCATATAATCGATTTCTTGTTCGAAATAAATGTAGTTACAAAAACTGAATCGTTATGAATGTATTGTGGGCAGGTTACGACACTTGATTAGTCACAAGAATTCAAGTACATCCTTTAAATTATCCTCCTCCATCTCGTTTCCTTCGTCCCCACATCACAAAAACGTCAATCTGGTATTTCACGATTTCAAAATCATCTTACAAATCTGTAGATAGTTCCACATTATTTACAAATTGAGGTGGCGTAGTGGCACCGTCCTGGAACAGAAAGACATGCTACAGATCGGGAAAGTTGGAACTGGATCGGTCAAAATAGGTGAGGTTTTCACATATTCTGGGAAAATTTATTCCTTGGTAATATCCAAAAAGCAAAGGAATATTGTATTATGACATAAATAAATGGAAAAAATTATTCTGGATAAATCTCGTCTCGTTGCTGAAGAATTTTCATGGATCTACGATTTCCTTCCCTCAAATATGTAATTTGGTTAAGGATTATGTTCCGGAACCTGAATCTCGCCACATAAAAATAAGATATTAAAGAAATATATCTAGTATGTAAACGAACAATTAATTTATTTCCACCATTCACAAGTTTTATACGATATGTATATTTTTTGGAAATTTAATGATCGCTTTTTCCAGATCTTGTATTGTCAAGTTCAATGTTCCCAAGGCCGCTGTCCAAAAATTCGCGCAACGACCCACCCGTAAATTTGCACGCGTAATTTAACGAGGAACGATACTCCAAAGCGACCTCTTCCTTCGTATGTTTGTGTGGAAGAAGATCTGTTTCCAGCGAGGAACACGAGCTTCCTCTGCGTTGGGAGGTGCCGGAGGCAAATACCATGAGCCGGTTCCTCAACGAATGAACGAACCATCCGCCTCTTTGGGTTAGTGAGACAGGGAGGAACGAGTCCGTTATATTAGACCTCTCGTTTATTTCGAGCCTTCTTCACAAACGCTCGGTTTCAGATGTTCAGCAGAGAGGCAAGTGTCCTTGACTTCTGTTCCACGTCTCGTTTTGCAGACGAAACTATTGGAGTAAAATCCTTGCAATCATCCAGATAGTTTGAAATTTCGTGTGACCACTCTCCTCTGATGAATCACATCCGTTGCTGTAATTACAGCCAGATAAAAATGGCGTAGAGTTGGGAAACGAGCAAGGCATCTTCTCCTTTGATGAATTACTTGCTCGTCGCCATTTTCATCTGGGTGTATTTATATCATATCTCCTCCACTTGAATGGGTTATTATTTTCGAAAGTTGTTCGTTGTCATAACCCCGTGATAAAACAGTTGTTGGAACTTCAATATTTCGTCTTATATAAGTTTTTGACATACTGAGAAACTTCTTCAGTAAGTGTTGTGATTAAAGTTTACTGATTCCTTCTTTACACTAATTAATGGGTTACATTGACATCAATGTTTAATAATAATCATACGAAATTCATCTTGTAATGTTTTAAAAATTGAACCAGTTGCCGACATTACAAATCGATTTACTATACTACTTCATTTTCAAAACTTCTTTGCCTAATATTTCTGAAGAATTTTTTGTTGTGTCTTTTTACCAATTGTCAGTGATAGACGCAGAGAAACCTTTAAAATAAGTTGTGATTTCGGTTCGGGGGGGTGGGTGAGATAGTCTAGAATTTGCATGATTTCTAAAAATTTAATACGTTATCTTAGAAAGAGAAATTGCGAAAATATATTGTGAAAAATGTTATAATTTCTTTTTAAAAATAAAATTTTCTACTCATAGGATATCATGGAACATACAATAACACAATAGTTAAGGAGGACTGGAGGAGTTAGTACTGGAGGAGGAAAAAATTGCGGTATATGTTTAAATTACATCTTCCATTAATTACTACTCCAGAGATAATTATTGTCTTATAATTATTCTATTTAACTAGTATTATGCTAATACATAACACTCATTAAATGATTGTCTTATAACCGAAGTGAAAATTAAGTGATGCGTACAACTAAGAGGTTAAATAGTCCCTTACCCCATGAAGTTTGCGTGACGGTTAGAACAAGGTGGCTCCCATTATTATTAGTAATTATTACACTAAAGTTAGGTACGTTTTATTTTCTATAAACCTTCCGACTTCAACTGTCAACCCACAAAGAATTTTTTTCAAACATATCGTTTCAATATTATTAAGATATTTTTGAAGACACGAAATGAAATAATAACCTTACTTAAAACACATCAATGACATCGTTGGATGGCACACTTTCTAGGTCGCAATATGACAGAATTTGGACTTTAATTAAGAAATTTACTTCTAGTAAAGTGCAAATAATGATCTGGAGTAATTTTTCCTTTTTTTCTTAGTTAAAACAAACTCTTTCAAGAAGGACAAGGAAACAAAACAAAATATTATTACATCAACATTAATTGAGCTACGAGATAAAATAGGGTAAATGAATGAAATTATATACAAACAATAAAAAATAATTATTTAAAGAAGAAGTATCAATGAGGCCAAAATTCTACCTAAAGGTTGGGAAGTGATAGACTCTAATTTGTCTAAAAAATACCATAAAATGTTATAGTTCAATGAGTCAAAATATTGTTAAACATAACTTACCGTATACGAGAAATGAATTCGGAACAATTAGTGGTCTATTTACTTTTCTTTAAACATTTAACTTGATGATTTGAAAATTTTCTTTCTTCACTGTGTCAAACCCTTTTGAAAATCCTCTACATTAAGAAAACACCTTACATATACAACATGAAACCTTACACAACATGGCAAAAGTTCAAATATATCTCTCGAAAACTTAACATGGAATATTGTTATGACAATTTCATACCTGTTTATAAACAAATAGCAGGAGATAAATAGCTGAACAATTATATACTAAACCTCGAGATCGTAACTGCAAGATAGCGATGAGGAAGACATTAAAACCTTTATCTGTCATAAAATATTTTCTAAATTATGTGAGATATAAATAATGATATCTAAAACAGTATTCTGCGCTATAAGTATTAATATTTTATTGTAACTCTTGAGACTTTTCAGGTTTAATTTGTCTTTGCCGCATGGGACAATCTCTGTGGTCGGATTCTGTGTTTGTCCACAGACTTGTAGAAGAGTTCGAAGGAGACTCCAATTGAAAACTTTTAAAACCATGAAAGTTCGATAAAGTATAACTCAAAAGAAACATTCAAAATTCTGTATCTATCAAGAATATCGATTCATGGAAATTGATCGATTACACGTTCCATCAACGTTTTAGAGTCACAACGAAAATATTTTTCATGGTGTTCAGCGAGATCATCTACCAAGGACAGGTGACGAAATGCAAAGAGGAATACCAGCACCAAAGAATTGAGCAGCTGATTTTTTTTTCATTGTGGTATTCGTAAATTGGAAATGTTGCATTCTATTGAAGCTTGTCTACATGGAACGAAAGGATGTAGGAGACGGGTGATAGGCAGCTATTGTTAGTAGGTGAGTTGGTTAATTGGGTTTATCAACAACTTGGCTCACGTGTAGGGGTTAGTAGGAGTAGTTAGTAACAGATAAAGTTATTGATACTAGGAAGTGGATAGAAGAGGGAGGGTTCCCTTTTTAATTATCACAGCTATATGACCTGGGACATTCATGTGAAAAGCTACATTTTTTCTGTCCCCACCGGGAATTGAACACGGGATGACATTGTGACGAGCGAGAATGGAATTGGATTTGTATTCCAGGTCCCGGTTTCGAACCCCGGTCCCGTCTCCCATTTTCATTCGACGTAACAACACATAAAGAGAACTACTGAAGGAGATCGGGATGAATGTAAGAAAAAGGGGAAGCGAGGAGATGGATGGGAGATAAGTGAAATGCGAGGGCATTCCGAAAGGGAAAACTATGTTTAGGAAGGAGTTAAATATCGGATAGAAGAAAGAAGGATGCTCATTAGCGGAAGATGACGAGATGATGAAAGTGATACCTATGTTTTTCTGAAGTAAAAATCATTTCAAAACACATTCTCAAAATAATGGACTTTGGTTACAGACCAAAGAATCAAAGGATAATTGAATCTCAAAAGTTAAGATTCAATGAAGTCTACATTTCTGTATCACGAATTACTGTTCAATTATTATAAAATATATGTTTGGTATATTATAAAAAATCATTTTGCCATTATTTCGGCTACCATTTTAATCATATAACCTAAATCAACAGCTAATATCAAGTACACCGAGAAAAGTTAAGTGCTCGTCGAAAGGCGCGATTAATTATATTTACAAATATAGTTTGTTTTTATTCCAGAAAACGGGAAATGATGTTTGATGATGTTTTTGGTGTTTTGTTGTAAAACTATTGATTAACTAACCCGGACGATAGATACAATAATAACCAAAACACACTCAAATTCGTGATACCACTTTCTTAAAGCAAAATGCTCGAGATTGTGCCACAAGCGAATAAGCTGTTCTAAGATACTTGTCTGATGCATGGTATGATTACGCTGATGGTCAAGTTCTGAAGTCTCGGAAGTCTATTCTAGGCACTACTGGACCCCCAGCCCTGACGTTCGCATACTGGGCCAACACGTTGACGTATCGATCGAAATATAAAATTAAAGTGCCAGCTTTTAGTAACACCCTCTACCCAAACCTTCTTATCAACATTCTTCAGTTATGACAAATTTCGTACAGGCGCAAATGGTGACGAGAATCGAACCCGTGATCTCTGCGTTGATTGCAGAGGTGCTAACCACTACACCACCCGTTCCCCTTCCACAACTGCACACGACGTTCACCCGTGGACTACATCCATTGTTCATCTATTCCTTCATATTTGCATACGAGTGAAGAAATTATTAGGATATGAAATATTTGTACGTAATATAAATTTGTACATTTCAATTACAGTTACGTATAAAATAGTTGTAGTTAAAAAAATAATACGGCGCCCCAGTGCGGTTGCACAATCTCATTCTACCCTAGAGCAGACTCAGAAAAACTATTGTTAAATATCTTTATTTTATTTTCAATCAGTTTCAAATATTAATTAAATTATTCATTTAAAGTGTTCGTAATGTCGTGAGGGGCAATTAGTGGTTAGTGCAGCCGAGGATACGAAGTCGAAATAAGAATGAGATTGACAACTGAGTCAATAGTAGTGATTCGAGATTGGAAGTGGGGTGAGTGCTCAACAGGGGGAGAGTGAACCCCCACAGTGCGGTGGAGGCGATAGCAAAAAATCCGTAGCTGAGCGAGCGAGCAGCTGAGCAGGTCGGTCACTGGCTCTGT
>NNCF01127384.1:425241-452637 GCA_002313205.1 Laupala kohalensis
TTTTTTTTTTTTTTTTTTTTTTTTTTTTTTTTTTTTTTTTGCGGTTAGGCTTTTTGTGATTTGCACACGATAAATTAGTCGGGATTTTATCTCCATCACGGTTGAAGATTCTTTCGATCGTGGAACGACAACGCACATCCTCATTAGAGGGATCACACAACTAAAGAATGTAACTCATTAAATCTATTATTTGAAACAGCAAAATCGTAACTCATTCAAACTCCTTAAAATTTCGAAATTTCGAGTGGTGTGTGAAACGTGTTTTTTTAATCTGTGAATTTTTAGAATTAATTTTTACTTTTAATTTCTATTGTGTATTAGCAATATTTTTCTCACTAACGCAAAACGTATCTATTCCGGATGTATAATATATTCATATCCGGAATTTTCTTCTGAACATTGAGACTTAAATATTAATTAAATTGATATTTTATTAATAACTTTAATATTATTATCAATATTTTGTATTCAAAATTTGAATGTTCAAAGTCGATATGTTGTACCAAGCGAAAGGTAAAAAGTTAAAATGTGTGTGAAAATAATATCGTTGATATTTAATGATAATACCTACACGCACAAAGTTTAATGGTACGCAAGTTAAGTTTGGCATTTCGAGCATAGAAGCTTGGAATGCGTACTAACAAAAATACAGATTTTCGATTATGTGCCTCAGTTTTAATATACTTGTCATTCATTCCCTTGGTATTTCATTTTTTCTTTTTGCAATTCATGAAATAGTATGTACACATTGCGGTGCAAGGAAAGCTCAATATTACGAGCACAATCCTCTTTACCTCCCACTGAATATAAGATTGTAAACAATTAATTAAATCGTGTATTGTAACCTACATTTATAAACAATTTTCTTACTTGTATTCAATCGTGGCGTAGTTGTGTACATTATCAGCGTTTCCCCATCCCGTCAACCTCAGTCATTCTCTTTTTTTCCCTGGGTAATTTGATCGAAATTAATGAGAAGCTCCCTTGCTTCCGGAGACTTAACTACCTTTTTATAGTCCATGTGGTCCACATGGAGTTTGTAACCCCATTTTTGGCGATAAGTTTTGTATTGTTCAAACAAAATGTCGAAATTGTATAGAATATTATGAATGAAATTGTAATATATTTCTAACGCATTGATTTCGTATCTGTATTGTCACCCTCCCCGATTACGCATTCTGTTCAAACCGGTTTCTTGGACCATTTTCCCGTTTAATCATCGAAGTGGCAATTCTCTGTTTTAGGGATTTATGTAGGGAACCGTCATTTCTCCAGGATTATTTCACCTTCCTTTCCGAAGAGTAAAATATTTTCATCAGATTTTGTTTTGCGAAATTGTACATTTCGTTTTTAATTTACTTTTTGCCCCAAAATTACCAAACAAAACAATTACAAGGTGCTCAGTCTCTATTTGTAACTTTGTCTCACTGACCTTTCTTTGGTTTTGTGACTTTTCATCTCCATACATAGTATATCATTAACATTTTAAAAACAAATCCGTGATGATAGTAATAATAATTAATATTGTTATTATTTAATAACTAATTTTATTGTCATGATGAATATGATTATATATTAATATATTAATAATTAATTTTATAGTCATTATGAATATGATTATACTCGTACATTAATACAGTATTAAATTACTATTACTATAAGAATTTTAAAGAACTGTCTTAACGTGTAGAACAATGAACAAATTTACTCTTCGGACGCAACTAAGGGACCATCCCATCAATTCCAATCAATAGACCCGAAGGAAATTCAATATCCCTGCTACCCATGGCAAAATCACGACAAGACTCTCAAGAATACGAAAGACGTTTGTCATCATATTTGGAAGAGTTTCTTGCGGAACAAAGTCACGAGAATCCGATTATCCAAGAACACTCTCATTCTCAAAAGAGATCCGGTCTCGTTAACTTGCTTTATCACAGACACAAGTCGTGGAGATGCTAATCTCTAACCCCAAGTGTGTTATAGGACGCAATTATTGTTAAATGTATGACTATCCAATATTAAATTCATTTCATCCCCGCAACACTGTCATTCTCATTCTCGCATCAAGAAAATTATTTGACTGTGAAAACTCCATAACGTGTTGCTCTTTTGACTTGAGTCCATCTCACAAAACATAATGGTTCTGAATGGCAATTAATTCCCTGGAGTTAAAATCTAGATTTAATTGAGATGAAGAACAAACCTTATTGTTACAGTGGTACAATATGTCATACCGAATGCGCGAGAAAAATGAGCCGCTAGACAATGAAACTGTTCTGAATTGTTGATGATGTTATGATTGAATGTTTATATAATTCCTCGGTTTCCTCTTCAAGGTTCTTTTGAGAATCATCTCTCTTTCACCACCATCCTATCTTTAAGATTGAAGAACTGAGCGGATGAATTTAGTAAGTTTTGTGATAAATGGACTTTAAGCCATTACGATGTATCTTGTCTTTCGAAATTAAAATAACAATAATAATTTAATATATAATGGAGCTATTTAGGGTTATCGTTGTTATCTTATTAAGTTATAAAACTTGCCGACCGTTAATATTCAAATTACTTTATTTTACTACCCAACGTTCCACTCAGGATTTTGACCATGATCAGGTGTTTAAATAATAAATAAATTTACAGTCAAAAAAGTAGTCACAAACCGCGAATGCCCACGTGAAGGTCAATGAACTAATTTACTCTCCGGAAGCAAGCTAGGCTTCATCGCGAGGCATCATACATATTTGATTAAATAATCAGTAAGGTACTACCGTGAGTGCATCAATTTATCCCTCCAGCTTGTCTAGACAACAATTGTAAATCATAATAAAATTATAGAACGTGACCGGTATTTCAATCTTTCCGTCAATTTTTTGTGGAAAAGCCTTTGTCAGGGATTTTGGTGTGGTGAGTGCGTAGGAGGTAAATGGTAGAAATATCACCAACAGGTAGTCCAAGCGAATACGTCACTTTCAAATTTTGTGTCTTTCACTTCCCGAATCTATTCTGAGCAATCGTTGTTCCAAAACGTGAGTGGCCCGTGGGGGGATCGAACCCACGACCTTCGCGTTATTAGCACGACGCTCTAACCAACTGAGCTAACAGGCCGCTGTGATATCCCTCATTTTCATGTTTCTTCCAACTCCAGCTTGATAAAGAACTAGAATTTTCTAAGTCCGGATCGCATGGTTATTATCCACGCAACTATTTTTGCTTTCCATGTTAGCAATTTTTTGCAAGCTTTTTACTTGTAGTTGGTGAAAGGCTCTCTAAGGACAAAGCGTAAGGCGTCCTATATCTTTTTGTTTAATAAATACGTTTATCGTCAAAAAAAGCAGTTACAAACTGCGTATAACAACGTGGACGACAAGAAACTAATTTACTCTTCGGAAACAAGCAAGGAATCATCCCATCAATTCCGATCAAGAACCCGAAGGCACAGGCGAATTTAACATTTCAGCACATAGGGGCCTTATCTGAGGAAAGAATGATACTGATTCGGTACATTTTATAATATTAAAAGAATACCATCAAATTTGTATGTAATAAAACAAGAAAAAAGTTTGTTTCTGAAGTACGCATTATTATCAAACGACATATAGATTATTCAGAAAATATTGTTTATAAATCAAGTATTAAAATAATACTAAATTTGAGATTTATTATCTCATATCTAGGCCAGAACCTAGTGTGTGTAAAAAATCCACCTCTACCCGAAGGAAAATCGGAGAAATACCCGGGCCAGGGAGGGTACGTACATGTTTATTTATGTACACTTACGTATATAAATAATGCAGTTTCCTATAAGCGTCATGATATGAGGGGTTGGGAAAATATCTTGACATTGGACAGAGAAACTAATTATTATGAACCCTACGTGTCCTAAAATATACGCAAAAAATCACAATGGGTAATTTATACTTAGGTGGGGATACGGAGAAATTATACGGTTTCTATTTATCAGTAATTTTAAAATTGTAGGTAGTTTTGTCTCTAAATAAGAAGTGATCCGCCTCTGGAGATTATTTAAAGTAATAGTAACGACGTGTTCATTAAAAATGTGGTGCAGAAAGAATTAATAAGAATATTATTTAATTATTAAAACTGATCAGTGTTGCAAATAGAGAAGCACATACAGCCTTATCCATGCAGCACTATTGCTAAAATGTCACATGAAAAAACTCCTCAATACTTTTCTTAGTAATTTCATCTTTGAATAAAAATCCCCGAAATCGTGTGTAGACGTTTCAAATGATTAGGCAATGACTAGTGAGTGGATTATTATTAATATTTATTGATATATCAGAAAGTACACTTGTTAAACATGACCCTGTACCTCAACAACAATGTCATAACCAGAGCGACATTTATACCTGGGTTTTCCTTTAAAAATATTCCTCATTCAGTTTCATCCTCTTTTCTCTTTACTTTTTTTTAATCTCTACCACACACTTCTTCTTCTCAATAATCTTTAATTTATAATACGATCTTGTGAATAAGTTTTTTGTGAATTATTAAATACAAATTTATTGGTACTCTGTTGAATTACAACACGCAGCGAACTACTTTATTCTTATCATAGGAGTGTGCTAAAATGTTAAACTCACCTCTGCCTTAGGGTCCTCGATCGGAATTGATGTGATGGTCCCTTGCTTGCTTCCGGAGAGTAAATTAGTAAATTAGTTTATTCTCCTCCACGTGGTCATACGCAGTTTGTAACTGCTTTTTTGACAATATATTTTTTTTAATTATTATTATATATAATACATAAATTCTTAGTACTTACATTCGCTTTCAATTAACAATGGCCAGTAATTCATATTATTATTGTTAAACACATGTTGTCGCTGCGAATTTCCTGGTTTGAATCCAGCCTTCGAGAAGCATCTGTAGAGTTCGTAAAGACTTCGCCGCGCACATGCTCGAGTGCTCATCAGCGACCACAATTGAAGAGCGCCTCTGGCGGCAGTCGCGGGAACAAAGCACAGACGAAGGCGCTAATGACTGCGCGTCCACGCAGGCGAAATTGAAATATTACCTAAGCAGCACCTATGTGGACGCCGCGCCGCGCCGCCGCTCGTTCCATAGTGCGGGTGCCGTTGGTGCCTGGGCGGAGGCGCGGCAGCTGTCACCCGCGGGCGATGCATGACGGGCGATGGGCAGAAAATGATGTGCGTCTCGCGGAATATGAAGACTAAAGAGTGGCGTATGAGAATGATTAGATTAGTACAAAAGATATTTATAATTACCTTACTGTTTTCGTTAAATGTGCAAATTTAAATTATTCGGAAAAATTGCATCCTTTTGGGACTTGATCGTAAAAAGTACAATTTATAGACTTTCTTTAAAAAAAATTGATTCATGTAGTTAATTTCAGTTATCTTTGTTGAAAGGAAAAAAATTATCAAATATTAATGTAACATTGCTTATGCACATATTTCTTCCGCGTAAGATGAAAATGGCGAGCAGGGAATTAAACCCGGTATCTTCAGCTTAGATCGTAGGGGTGTTGACCACTACACCACCCCTTACAAAATTTCCATTGACGTCTGATATTCCGGAAGAGAGACATCCCCATTCAAGGGACAAGGACTTCCGTTCTGGCTTCTCACGGGGAAAGGAAAACTGTGTTTCGTTCAAAGACGAACCAGCACGGCCGTGGTGCAGCTGCGATGGAAGAGGGCATTTGCGGTACTCCGTAACAACATATGCTTTGCAGAGCACCCAAGTCGTGGATTCCCATTTCTTGCGCACGATATGCGCCGGTCCTAAGTGAACCCAGGGAGCACACAATTCCGTAAGCACCTATTCTCCTATTTTACGCGTACCTACGTGTTAAGAATGATTATGGTTTATTCTACAGAATTCGGGAAATAAATGTCCAAAACGCCCTATCCTGTAAGATTTATATTTTTTTTTAATATTTTAATTTTTTTGCTAGTGCAACATATTGATACGATGATTTAGATCATTTAACATTTTCAGATTCAATACGCTGTGTTTCCTCACTCCTTCGTCATTTCATGTCCCACTCCTCGTTTTTTTTTTAAATTTACTCATGTCAAAGTAAAGATGGTCTTAAAGGAGTGGTGGCAACCCTGTGGGTGTTCACAAGTTGGAAATGTTGAAAACGTGAAGTGCTTGTTCATGGGCGTCACTCCATTGTATGCCGCAAATTTCCCCATTTCCATAGAACCACCCTAATATTTCTTGTGGGTTAAATCAAGGAATCCTGGGTTCTATCCCATGTTCACAATTTTATCCGAACATACAGATCATAGTATCATTTAATTTACTCAATATAGTATACTTGACGTTAGTTCACATAATCATTCAAATATTTCATTTTGTTGAATGTCTTAAAATCAAAATCGTTTCTTAAACATCGCTCACAAATTTTTTTCATTCTAATAAATATGAGACGAATCAACTAAATTAAAATTTTTAACATTAAATATTTCATTCAACTTGAAGGTCTACAATAAAATAACAGTAAGAGACTCGAAAAAAATTTCCAGGGTCTAAAAAGCATTGAAATTGTGATTCTGCTCCAAGACAAATTGGAGATCTGAATTGATTTATCGGTTCCGGTTCTGTTTCGATCCTACCTCCAAAGTTCGCTCTAACTGTAAGTGGTCGACTTTCTGAAAGTGTATCACACATACAAACTATATTCATCAGAAGACGGCTCTTTGAACTCTTGATCGTTGATACAATTATGAGGACGAAGTTGAGATGTTTCTATAATCTGTACATATTTGTTAGAACAGTTTTGTATCGGTTTAAATTATTTCTCTTTCATTAATTTCTGTTCATAGTTTTGTTGCATGTACATCTTTATATTTCACACAGAAGAGAAGTAGTTTTCTTTCATTATTTTGAAAGTATTTTTGAGTAGATATTGACTTACTGTAACAACCATTGATACCTGTCTGAGAGGAACTAGCTCATACAATACTAATAAATAATAATAATAAAAACGGGACAATTGCAAGCTGATTTTTCATTAGTAGAAAGGACAGAACGAGAGTGACATTTAGTGGAGAGCGAATGCAAGACAATTCATAATTATTGATTGCCAGTTTTTACTCTTTCCATTTCCTGACTTAGTAGCACTTCACTGTTAATATTCATCATAAAATAATTATATTATCGAACTTTATCAATTTTATTGTAGGTTAGGTAATACCGCAATAAAATTTTTCATAGAATAAGACCACGAATAAAACCTAATGAACAAACGTCCATATGAATACAAACATACTTATCTCTTCATTTCGGAACAATGATTTACCTGACACAATTTAAATTTATTTTCCTCCTCTTTGCGCTTAGATTACAGCCAAGACTATTTTTCTCATAGCTCTCTCAAAAAAACAATTACAGCTTTCGAAACAGGACATGAACGTTATTATGATTAGCCAGTAGTGCCATGTTTTGTAGAAAAGGCGATTAAAGATCCCGTTATGTAGACATAACGTTGTGTTCATAACGCGCTCCGCTTGCGCCGCCATATCGATTCAGCAGGTCTTATGTTTGCTCTGGTCTCGTGGCTCGCTCTTGCTGTCTCTGATAGTCTCCGTAAGCGCTCGTGATAACACCTCGGCATGAGTGACTGTTTAAAATGTGGCCTCATTAACTTCTAACCGTTCGCTAATTCACAGAGTCCGATACGGGCGTGTTCTTTCGGTGCAGCGTACGCGGACAGGTAAACATAAGCACTTAATTAAGTCATAAAAATTTGAACGTATAACATAAATAACAATGTCGTTTCGAAAGCTCACCGGTTATTAGCGCTGGAGATTAAAAAGAGTTTGGGACGTACATCATAGAGGTTGAGTGACGACTGATCAAAAAACTAGACTGTCCTGCTCATTCCGGAGTCTTTGATCGACCGGCGAGTTGGACTTCTCCACTTGCGACACGGTGCTCACACTGTCCTTCCGCGCTACGTTCTCTTTGAAATTATGAAATAAATCGTAAGAAGAAAGGCCTTCATTGAGCATAAATAATAATCGTTAATTAATTATACTCACGGTTATTTGAATTTTCGAACTATTTCCCGGTATTAGCTATTTCTATTATATATTTTGTAAGTTTAATTCAACGAACTAAACCAAAAAAATAGATTATTTTCACACATTGAACCGTTTGTGAAATGATGATTGGGTGATAGTTTAGTGAACATAATAACGATGGATCCCATAATATCACTCAGAAACATCACTTAGACAAACCACTCAGAAAGAAACCTCCCCTGCTTTATCCCAGGATTTCTTAAAACGAAAAACAATTTAAATATTTTCCTTCAAATACATCCAATCAGATCATTCTTTTGGTGTAACTTTGACCATATATTACGAAAAATCTTTAGGATATTTAATATTTTTCGCTTTTAATGTTGCGAAACCGTTCATTAAACTATAATAAATGAAAAATATACTATAAATCATCAATAGTAATTAGTCAGTAGCTACAAATATCACATCAACATTATGGAAAATACTACTTTCCACCATCTGCTAGTTGTGGGCAAGGTTCACCCAGTTTCACATTTAACATCAACAATGTAAACAGGATATCAGATAAGTTATGAATAGTGTATGATCGTATGCAATAGAGCAGGGGTCGGCAACCTATGACCCGAGGGTCACCGAAAGACCCATTCGATAATTTCAAGTGACCCACTTTAGTTCCGAAAATAAAGTATAATATATAAAAATAAATTATAAAACATAAACATGTTACAAACATTTTGAGAATTTAAAAAATTGAAAATAGATACTAAAACGACATTTTAGTTCGATTACCATGGATTCGATTACCATGGATCTTATACACATAAGTGTTTATGTATATAAGATCCATGTCGAAAATATCTCTGACCCAAAAAACGTCTCTTTAATACCTGTCTCTTATNATTTTGACCCGCGTCCAAGAAAGGTTGCCGACCCCTGCAATAGAGCATTACATAAGACCATTCTTACATTACTTACGCACGTTTGTCGTCATTTGTGAGAACTCAAGAAGTAAAGTAACATCCTTTCCAAATAAATGAGTCAAGTAAATTCTTTTCTTGATGTAATTTTTAAAATTTGTTATTCCGGAAAGGGAAAGGATGAACCAAAATAAATGAACACATCTTTCAATACTCTGAAGTGCGATACTTCATTTGCTGCTATCATACTTCTCAAACTTTGTGAAATTGTTGAAACGGCAGGGAAGAAACCAATTCATATTCCCGAGCGGTGCTGAGTTCGTTCTAACACGCACCTATTCTTTCGTAGCTGTGCGAAGCAATGCTGTTGACAATTAGGATTCCGCAGCAATACACTGTTGTCACGGGCAGTAAACCAATTATTTCTAAAGAGGTAAATAAACATTCAATTTTTCCCATTTAAGTCCTTCCAAACCCCAACCAATATATAACTAACATGTTGGAGCGAAGAGAAAGACTACATCTTGTGTAAATGAGAGAATATTAAGAAAATATGTTCGTAATAAAAGCAGGTTTTCTTCCTTTTTCTCTCTCTCTCTCTAGTCAAAATTTAAAAAAAACTCTGATAGTTCGCTTAATAGTGTTCGCTGTTCATTGACAATGCCGCTTGATTTGCGTTTAATGGAGAGATGACGAACATCCCAGACCTCCCTTTGGAGATTGCTCTTCTTCCAAGATCCAAGCGTTATTGCACATTATGACTGAGCATCAGTTTCCGACAATGATAATCTTTGCTATCGTCTAACCACACTCGTATATCTTTGATGCAAATCGCATAAAACTTCTTGACTCGTCGAGAGTCAATGCCGACAATCCAATGCTTTCTTATGAGACAATATTGCATTCACAAAATTAGTTAAAATGTAAGTTATTTTTTTATTCTATTGTTTATTTGAATTCTAAATATATTTACATGTCAAGTACCAAGTCTCGACGACAAGTGGTACAGTGACCGTCCAATGTGAAAGTCCCTTTCGATTTCCTGCCCTGAAATGGATGCGCATGCGCTGTACCTATATTCCTAACTTGAATACATCGTTCTCTGCTGATTCTTAACCTGCTAACATTCTCCCTCAGCTGACCCTATGTCTTACAGACTACCTAGAAGTGGGTCACCTATCATTTAATAGTCATCGGCTGCGAGGGTTACGCATTGCTTAACATTTCACAGAGCAGTAAAAAAATATGACCTGTAGGTAAGCACCCAGTGGAAGTCCGGTGGAAATACCACTGACATACATCTATATAATCCAAAGCATGTTATGAAGTGAATGTTTTTGGTTTATCACCTAACACGGGAGGTAAGCTCAGGGACATTCTCGTCGGTTAGATTTCTGACACTTGAGTCAGTCAGTCATTTACACAATGGGGTTTCTATCATTAAGGATATAGTGTTGGTTTGCCTGTGGGTAATTCTTTGATTGAAATGTGTGTGCGTGCATGCGCAGGGCAGGCGGGCGTCAACCAACTGGGAGGAGTGTTCGTCAACGGCCGCCCGCTCCCTGACTGCGTGCGGAGACGCATCGTTGAACTGGCGTTGATGGGAGTGCGACCATGCGACATCTCGCGGCAGCTGCTCGTATCTCATGGCTGCGTCTCCAAAATCCTCACGCGCTTCTACGAGACCGGCTCCATCCGCCCTGGCTCCATTGGAGGCTCCAAGACCAAGGTAAGCAGCGCCCCCGCCCTCATCCTCAATCTCCTCTTAGTCCTAACCTTCACCATCTCCTGTCAACTAGTCCTGCGATCGTCAACCTCTTGGGTTTCACGGATCACTAAATACATCGTTTTAAAATCCGCGGACCACCAAGTTAATTTTTTAAGATGAAAAAATTGTCAAATCTTGGCCACAAAAATTTCATTCTATTAGAATAAAATGCACTTATGAAAGGTAAAAATGCCTTTTACTGTAAATAATAATTTAATTGAACATATTTATTTAATTGATGCAACAATATCTTAAGAAGTTGTGTGTTCCTCGTCCAAGATATGAATCGTATTCAAGACCTTATTGGTCAACAATAACATCAGAAAAAGAACATTTTAACAATTACTTCCTGTTTTTTAAAAGAGATTCGAAGAACTGTGGACCATTCATTTTTTCTCGCGAACCACCAGTGATCTGCGGACCATTGATTGGTGACCTTTGGTCAAGTATTTGGGTCTGCGAAGTATTAGACCATGATACTAAAATTTTTCGATTCCGATTTTGACCTTGATTCCACAATTTTATCACGATTCTCGATTTTACATTCCATCTCGACTCCTTAAAACTAGTTTCTATATTATCACATACAAAATTTGAACTGTGTCAACAGTACATTTTTACTGCCAGTAATAAAATGTTGATTTATGTTATTATGTCTATAACCATATCAAGTCGAATTCTTGGTTCGTATGTGTCTTTTAATTACGAGAAAAGTTGACAGAGTTTAATTTCAATATTTAAAAACCCTTCCCAAAAGCTATTGTAATATTTATTTCCTGTTCTCATGTATTCTACATCTGTTCTGATTAGATTATTGGGTTATGTTTACCTTTATTTCGCATCCTGTTTCAACAATAGTAAAGAACACTTGTGCCTAACATTACCACGAACAGTTTTTCAACATACAGACATCGCTTACATTGCGTCTGTTGGTCTCGATAGTTGAATAGCAATGGTACACTGGGACCTAAGGCGGACGGATTTGCGCAGTTTGTACCGAATCAGCGCATTAAGCTGAAAATTCCGAGTCCGAATCTCGGTCGCGTCTCCCAGTTTCATACAACGTAACATAATTAATATCTTTATAGATTACTTTCGTGAACGTAACTACTGGTTTGAGCAATTTACAACTCATTTATGGTAAACTTAACGGTTGATCCAAACCAACATTTCCTTCCTCGAATGTGATACAAAATGCGAAGGCGTTGACAGAATTGATTTGCAATTAATATTGTCACAGTTGTTTATCTACCGAATTTATGATGAGTGTTTTTTTCTTTTTGCACATTTTTTTCTCAGTGTTCTGGTTCGCGCGAAGATTTTTTGGTTGCTTAATTTGCACAGTTCATTTTGAAGCAATTCGTTCACCATTCAGCATGATACATCGTGAAACACACTCGCTATCTATTGCCTCTTAAAAGTTCTTTATTCGATTTACTTTCAAAGACTTATCGATTACTACAAACTAACAAACAATCAATTGTTATTTGTCTCCCTGCAACTAAGTCGCGTTGCTTTAAACAGGGATTATTCCAGGTGCTTGATGGAGATCATCGTAGAGGAAGATTATACTTAGCGGTGGTAGAGCGGTCTACATGTAAACCCCGGTGGGAGGCCTTCTCTATAGCGTGAAGGGTGAGACGGGAGTGTCTCTGGAGGACCCTCCTATGTGGCCCTCCAGGTGAGAAGGGTGATGGGTCGTCAGATCGTAGTGTTCCCCCGGGATCTCTCCCAGAGCTACGGCGCCGTGTCTATTTAACTCCCATTCGAGTCTACTCAGTGAATACCTCCGTCCATTGCCCGCTGTAATGTGGGTCAAGCCGTCGCGCTGCTTGCTTCACAATATAATTAATTTAGGAGAAAAGATCAATTTTATATCAGTCTTCCATACCCTTGTTGAAAAAAAAATCAGCAAAAATTATCTAAAACATTATTTTCAAAGATTTTCAATTTTTTTGAAATCTTAAGTTACAAACGGCAATTTTTGTTTGTGAATTGAAATTTGTTAAATCGTCCAACCCCTGTCCTAATAGTAAGAGGGGAAAAAAGAAAAGGAAATATTTTTGAGTCATAATTATTAGAGTTGAGGGAGATCCCGAACCAACTCCCCAGAAATTCTCCAAAACTCTGCCGAGAGATAAAAGCGATCAATAAGCCTCTTCGTGCGATCAGCAATTGGTGAACGAAACGTGGTGAAGCAATTATTGGCGACGAACCTCCCTGTGGATCGCGCGTGACGCGAAGTGAGCGTTTAGACGCCACCCCTCACGCTATCTGCACTACGCTCCCTGAGATCCGGAAGAAGAGATAACAACATTAACGGTTTACAAAACGCAAGTCTCAGGAGACCCATGTACTACGATGACCGCATTCGTTTGATGTCGAGGAAGGAGGGTTCTAGTCTGTAACCAAATTTTGAAGTATTTTTTTTACGGTTTTCCACCGTTACTTTACCATCTATAAGGCTCCTCACACAATATCTGAACTCAGCATTACGAACAGTGGCTGATCTATGGGGGGGGGTTATAGCATTGGGTCTGAACTCTTAACAGATAAAATTAAAGTTGATAAATGGCATATTTTGTAAAAGTTTTACCAGATTAATAATTGTTATTAGTTATAATTGTTATTGATATTAATAATACCAGATTAATAAAATTAATAATATCATGCTAATAAAATTAATGATACATTAATAAAATTAATAATGCCACATTAAAAACTTGAATAAATTATTGTTATTATTAATGCCAAATTGTTAATTATTAATTATGTATTTGATGCATTTTATTTAAAGGTAATATTCATAAAATTTGTCTTGTAAAACCATAATTTTTAAACAAAAATGCTTCCCGGTTACCCCCTCTCCTTGATTACGGTCTAGATCCGCCACTGATTACGAACATTATTACATCACTAACGTGTTGGAGAAAAGTTCAGTCAATGAACATAATTAATAATATTCTTTGCCATGAGTAGTCTTTACTATGAGTAGTCTTTACCATTTTCTTTATCGAAGATTCAGAATAAAATAAGTCTCATTATTTCAACTTGTCTCTTCCGCCTTGTTTTCCCATTCCCTTCTTTCGTTCACCCTCACTTTTAAGATCGGATCATTTCACTCACCCCTCTACCAAATATGTAGTTTTATGGGTTACTTCACTTACTGTTCGTTCTGCTCGATAGGAGAATGCGTGGAGAATTTTTCCAAAATGTATGAAAGATTTCTCATAAAAAATATTGATTATCTGCGCTCTTTATAAAATGTGCAATATATTTGGAAATTTTTATCAGCAATGTTCTTTAGGATTTTTCTTAGACTGTAACATGCCTGAAACTTGAGTGGAGATGTAGATTATATCCAATGATAGCGTATTCATATATCAGTGGAAAAAATGTATTTTTGGGTAACGGTGAATAGATTCACATCAAAAGAATTTACTATTTCTACCTTTTCCTCATAATTGAGAGTTATTTGGCAGAGCACGATTTATTTCATAGGTGAAAACTGTTTAGTGTTTCGAAGAGAATTTTTAATACAAACGAAATAAAAATAATGAAAACTTCAGACTTGGCCCGAATTGTTGGGACCCCCTTTCGACGGAACTTGTCTTATAGGGCGTTCTACAATCCGCTACCAGATGACATCACAAGAGAGAACAGTTAAATTAAAGAAATAATTAAAGACTTACGACTTTTAACGGACAAATTGTGATTATATATTGTGATATTATATATAACTTTAAATGGAAGTCGTCGCGAGGTGGTACAAATTATAACAAGGAACGTAACAACAGAACATTTGAACATGGCATTAAACGTAAATATAAACATTTTTACAAAAAAGCATTCACTACAAAACATATTATTATATTGCAACGTGAACAGTCAGGTGAAAATTACGACGGACCGGAACTCGAACCCGGGACTCCTGTTTTGGCCGCAGGTGTGCTATCCACAGCACCACCCGCCTCGACTCCCAAGTCCGTACGCAACTTCCACCTGGCCTGATCCAATGAACCTGNGTACGCGAAAACCGGGCTTAAGAGCTACCAACATAGGAGTCACTTGAGCAGGATGTCCCGGGTTCGAGTCTCGGTTCGTCGCAATTTTCACCTGACTGTTGCAATCACTCTTCCATTAGTAGGTACTTGGAAGTTGAGAGTTAAAATATTATCATATTGTACTGTAAAACTAGCTTTTCTGTCAGTGCGTGAATTCAAACTCCCGAGTGTATTTTTTTATAAACGTCATTTCAGATATGCAACATTTTTAATGATTAACTTCTTTGTTCAATATTAATGTATTATCCCATTCCATCAAGTGATCATTATTAATACAATGTGAGGTTACTACTCTTTGTTCAACTGATTTTGAATTTCGTTTGAGCTCCTGGATTCTAGTTTTTAACTCCCTCTTTGTTTGGCCTACGTAGCAAGCATAACAAACTTTGCATACATTGTTAGTATTCATATGATCTTTCAGGTCTTTCCCTTTCGTTATCATTTTGTTTTTCATTTTTAAATGTTAAAATCAATTTCATATTTTCAGACTTTAGTAGTCTATTAAGAGAAGGCATACGCAGCCACCATTTTTGTTCCATAGTGATGCATTCAGTACATTGAGAGAATTGCGTCAAACTTGCGCATTGCTAGTTGAATTTTAAGTAATTTAAAAAATAATCATTTATGTTTGCAGAGAGACGACATTGATTTTCATGATATTGTGAACATTATATTCCATTGGTAGGAAACTAATTCCGATTGGAAAAAGTATGATTATATTTTATGTTCATTTCACATGGTCACTTTCTATATTTACCAAGAATAAATGCATTTGCGTTCATCATTTTAATAGTAGTATAAAAACAAATGAACAAATAAATAAAACCAAGTGTTTTATTCGTAATCAATATACATCTGCATCTGTTTAATTGAAGTTAAAGAAAAACCTTACTTTATTTACCTATATGTTTCGAAGTAATTATATGTTTTAATACCTAACTTCTGCACATAAAAGCCGTGATATTAAAATGACGAACACTTTCTACACTGAAACTCTCAACATCTTGAAGTTATATGCTAGAAATTTGCAATAGTAAACCAATATTACGAAGCGTAACGCTAAGGGTTATACTTAGCACGTCAATCTGTCATTGTGATACAAAAATGGCGTCGTGCGTATGCTCCCTATAGAGCCATAATGAGATACTTGTTATAAAGAAAGCATAAATCATTTCATCTAGTCGAGGTTGCGTTTGTTGTTGTCTGTTTAGAAGATAATACAAAATAAAGCTGTATTTACATTAATAACGTAAATATTCGTGCGCAAACAGAGATAAACACAATCAAATGTGCTTGTGCTTGTATTATATTTTGGGGTGGCCTCTTCTCCCGTGACATGGATGTGCGATGGCGTGGCATGGCGGTCGCGCCGTGCCTTCATCGCACGCGAAGCCGTACGCCGCGTTGAACGTTCGTCAACAGTTAGATAAGCGTCGCTCGGCGCCAGGAACAAGGGCCGTGTGTCAGCAGTTAAGGGATATGAGGCATCCGAACATGTCCATACCCACTTGTCTATAAAATTAACCCTTGAATTCTGATGTTTTCCTCATTCGATTTATGAATTTCTATTGTTTCGATTTAAATACAATTAAAAAATTCGTTAAATTCACAAAACAAAGGAGTATTTAACTTGATAACGAGCTACATTACTCAACTTGGAGTATTTTTCGTCATTTCTTCAGTAATTCGGGTTAACTTTTGTAGATGATCGTATGATGTCGTGGGCAGTTTTTTAACTATTTAAGGTGAACGACATTGACATACATTTTCTTCGTTTCCACAACGTGCCCGGGAAGATTACCTCTCCCACGACTGTAATTTTTCTGGCTTCGACATTAATCGACTTAGGTTAGGATAGTTTTACACGAAATATCCACATAGAATATTTGCGCATATATTTAATCCGTGTACCTACTTCTACATATATTTCTTCTGGGGCTCCTACTCCTTCCGGTGTTCAGGCCTGTAAGAAAATGGTGTATCCAGTTGCAGAGCGTAAACGGATGGAACGGGAACACCTTTGTGATCAAAGCAGAAAATTTCAAATTTGATTTCGCCGTCATTTCATCTTTTGAGTTCGTCAATTCGATTTGGTGTTCGCCGTCATTTTCATCTGGTGTTTGTTTCCATAAACCTGGCTAGTGAAATACTATCCATCCCTACATGTAAGTTCAGAATAAAATTCGTTCAGAAATTACGGAAATTAAGTAATATTTTCTTCCGGTCTAATTTTATTTCAAAACTATTTAATTTTTCTCCACAACAAAACTTACTATTCGGATATGATATCAAGTTTTCAATTATCAATAGACAAAAATTATATCTTGAAAGTGGTAGAAGATTGGCTATTCTGATCCTGTCTTATTGCTCCCTCCCATCCAAATAAATTTTGAAAGTATATTCATCATAATACTTTGAACTGCCTAACAATATTATTTTTTCAAAAGAATTAAGATATACAGAAAATAATTCATAGCCAAAATAATTTGGTTAATTTTAAAATGCATTGTACTTTAAGATCACGTATTTATTTTTAATTTAAAGTATTTTCGACAACTGATTAACAATGAATGGAAATACAACATACTGGAAGAGTAAATCACATCCATTGGGTTTTTGCGAATGGCTTTGCAGTGGGATTAGAGTGAGAAATAACAAGACATCGAAGATACGCACGTCTTCTCATGGCGGTGACAGCACTTGCGCTATGCGGTCAATTTGTGATGTGAATTAGTTAAAATGTTAAAAGAAATCAGAACCCTTTATTGCGATTGCTACCCAATGGTCAGGAAATAAAATTTAAAAAATGTATTTTAAAAAGAAATTTGATATCAGAGAGTAAAATCATTTATATAACTCTTGTCTACAAATACTTTTAAAACAATAGTTAATTCTTATTGTATTTTAATAGACGTTGCTTCTGCCATTTTAATCAATCTAAGTTTATCGCCAATACATGATAATCCCTAACTCCAAAGAGTCTTCTCAATTTGTTACTGAATCCTTCAAGTGCAAGTAACAATCTAGCGAATTTTCAAGTGCCAAATATACATACTTTAGATCCTTGAAGGATATTATTAACTCAATGAGAGAAAACAAATAAAACAGACACTTCACGCATAATCTATTCTTTTTGAAGAAGTTTTTAAGAGTGTCAATATAAATAATAGGATCCAATGATGAATGTAAATATATGTAAAAACTACTTGGTACATGTGATTCCAGCCACTAATGCAAATGAAAACGAACGATATTTTTCATTGACCCCCGACACAACAGCATCACAACGAAGCCCTGACAGACCACCTACAGTGTGCAGCAATTTAAACGATAATGACAGCCTCCGTTCCACGGATGCGAGCCGCTTTTCCGTAAGAGGCGTAAATTAAATTGGAAGCAGATTAACGAGCCGGTTCTCCGATAAGGTCTCCTCAAAATGAAAAAAATTCCGTTTGGACACTGACGAATTTGCTTTCGCGCGGACCACGATTATCATCCATCTTGTTGTCGACCATGTCGGCAGCAGTCGGTGTGGAGACAAGCAGCGACCATTGCGACAAGTGCTTTGGAGGGAATCCCTTTGTGACAAATGACATACTCGACAAATCGAGGAATCGACAGCGGAACGTTTGATGTCATGGAATTCAAAATGTAATCATTCTGTATAGGTACCGTCCTATAAGAATGTCCCGAAGATGAGCTGCGGAAATGAGCTGACCTCCAGGCTAAACCAAAAACTTTCGCTTGATGACATAAGAAAGACTTGTGTTACGAAGATGTATTTACATGCCGGGGACCCTTCTGTATGTGGTAGTTCCGGTGGGCGCTCAGTCTGTACCATCCCTTTCGAAGCATGATATCCAAACGGACTCTCGGGGAATGATCGCTGTATCACCCAAGGGATAAGGATTTCTTCAAAAAACAAACGCCGTTTATATTATCTTTCAAAACGCTATAACCAACCACACGAATTCCATAATTATTTTCGTAAATATAAGACTATTCTTCGAAAAGTAGTCTATGCAGCTAAAGTAATGGAAAACGATATGCATTTACTAAAATCGAACAACCGGATGAAAGCCATGTGGAATATTGTTAACAATTACACGTCAACTTCTGAAAATTGCGAAGAAAATGTTTCTTTACTAAACGATCGCAAAATCGTAACAAATCCTCAGGACATCGCAAATTTGTTTAATTCTCACTTCTCAGAAGTTGGTAAAATAACAAACTCAATATATCCAAATCAATGTCCTCCAATTATATCCACCCACGTACCCAACTCTATGTTCACTTCCGAAACTAACGCCAGTGAAGTCATGAGAATCATCAGCTCATTAAAAAACCAATTTTTAACAGGCGTAGATGATATACTTGAGTTTATTGTTAAATTTCCGTCCCATGCTATATTAAATCCACTCATAAATATTTTTAATAGTTCTTTATCGGAAAGGGTGTTTCCTAAAATATTTAAGAGAGCTAAAGTGAAACCTTTACACAAGAAAGGAAACAAACTTAATATTGGAAATTACCGACCAATATCTCTACTACCCACTTTCTCAAAAATCCTAGAAAAATTGTTCTATAAGCGTCTTCTAGATTTTTTATCAAAATATAACATTCTCTCTGACGATCAACACGGTTTTAGGAAATCCTTTTCCACTACAAGCGCCATATTTTCCTTCTTAAACGATGTTACCACATCTCTAGACAGTGGAGAAAATCCTCAGGGTGTTTTTCTTGACTTATCCAAAGCATTCGATGTCATCGATCACGGAATTCTCCTTACCAAATTGCATTCTTTAGGCATTCGTGGACTTCCACATCAATGGCTAACTTCTTATTTAAAAGATAGATATCAACAAGTAGAAATATCCTATACTAAAAATAAAATACTTGAGCGTTGTCTTTCAGAAACAAAGCCACTTACTTGCGGAGTACCCCAAGGATCAATTCTCGGCCCTATACTCTTTTTATTGTATGTGAACGACATGTCATCATCCACATCAGATTGCAAAATGGTTCTTTTTGCTGATGACACTAATTTACTATGTAAACACGCCAATGCTCAAAAAGTTTTGTCTAACCTTTCGACTTGGTTCCATGCAAATCGTCTCATTGTAAACACTGACAAAACAGTGTCTATGTCATTTCACAATAGTATCACAAAATCTTTACCCCAGGTTTCTCTTTCTTTAAACGGAACACAATTAAAAACTGTTACAAATACAAAATTCTTAGGTCTCCATATTCAAGACAACCTCAAATGGAATTGTCACATTGACAATCTTAATTCCCAATTAAGCAAATTGTGTTACGCATTCCGAATCTTAGTTAACGCAGTTAGTCCACGTATTTCCCGTTGCGTATATTTTGCAAACGTTTACTCCCATTTACGTTACGGCATTACCTTCTGGGGTAATTCTGGTCAGAACATTCAAACTTTCAGAGTTCAGAAGAGGATAGTTCGGATAATTTGTAAATCTCACCCCAGAAACTCTTGTAAACCTTTATTCAAGGAATTAAATATCTTAACACTTCCCTGCATTTATATTTATGAAACAGTCGTGTTTGTTAAGACCGAATTACTGAAGTGCCACCCTTTCTTTATACGAAACAGTCTCGTTCACGAACACTATACACGCAATAGTAGTAATATTCATCGCCCTAGAGTGTCAACCACTCTTTGCCAAAAAGGACCTTATCATTCGGGAATCGTTCTATATAATTCCCTGCCCAAGAATATAAAAGACATTATGAAATTGAATATCTTCAAATCCGCGGTTAAAAACTACCTCCTGCACCAGTGCTTCTACACTGTAAAAGAATTTATTGATTTTAATAAAAGTTAAATTCGTCTTGTACTTTATCACGCCATTGCTGTAGCACTTTTTAAATAACTTATAACAATTTCAAAAACTATTTTCTTGCATGATTGTGTTGCCGTATGGCTCATATTAATTTAGTTTTATGTGTACTCAACTTTGGCACGGTTGTGTACATAAATTCTGTAGCCCCATCCTGGCCCGGGTTTTTCTCCGTTTTTCCTTCGGGTAGAGGCGGATTTCTTATACAGGTTCTCTAGGCTTTGTCTAGGGGCGTGTTTATTGTAACAATAAATCGTGAATTTAGTGTTTTTTCAACTCTTATGATTTTTAAACACTATACTCAGAATAATCTATAGTTCGATAATAACTTGTACATGTAAATTTACAAACATATTTGCGTTAAATTACAAACATATTGACATTATATATGTATTATAACTCGCAGATAACTTTTTATCTTATCTAGGAACTTTTGCTGAAATTTTTTGACAATAAATTTATTATTATTATTATCTCCAGAGCCGCCGAGAGGACTTTTTTGGGGTTCGGGGTCGATTTAAATTTGTTCCCCTCATCCTTCTTATAACACTCCCACCCCTGCCCCACAAATCAGTTATATTTTTCGGGTTTCAATTTTTGTGGATTTGGTATTTAAAAAATTTGTTCATCTATCACCTCATTTCTTGGGTCTTGAGACAAACTGCCCATCCCCGTGCTCCCAAATTCGATGTCAGTTCATTTTTTTTTTCAGCCACATAATATTTTATTCATTAAAAATTTTAAAATACATGTTATTCAATTCTGAACAATGACTCCAAATTATTATTTACGCACTGTTATATTCTAATAGAGTCATTAAAACGGAAGAGTATTCGCATTTTATATTGTCGAAGAGGGCAACTCTGCTGCGGACCCTTGAGGATAGTCTGTCCATTCTCATCTCGGGGACGTGGGTGCAATCTACTCCCTTTGTCTTTACGGTGGCAATGAGTATCCTTCTGCATTCGCTTCGACATACCCTCCCTACCCCACCCCCTACCCTTTTCCCGAGAGCTGTGGGCCAGACACGTGCTGGACACGGCGCGGTGCTCCGCCTCCACAGTCGTTACGGGCGGTGGTCGATTCGGTCAACACTCATTACGCGCATGGATCGCGTTTGATCCGCAATCGACCCGCCTCCGCCCCCAACCCAACAACGTCGTAGGTAGGGCAGCGTGTTCCCGCCTTGTTCGGCTTAATTCCACTCACGCATCGCGACCCAATGCATGCGGCGTCAACTTACACATCTGCGGTTTGTCGTGGCACACGTTATGGAGATTAAAACGTCGATCAGTTTAATTCTCTGAACAGAATGGTGTTGAATCGAAAACAAACTGGTAACAATAAATGATTATCGAGTGAATTAGCGTTGTGGTCTGAAATTTAAGGGAGTAACTGCTAATGAGTACTGAATTAAGAATACCAATTTCTTTTTTTGGAAGGGAAGGGAGGAGGTCCAGGGGTACAATTATCGAACACCGAAAAATTAAGGTTCTTCTGTAGAGCACAATTCATGATGCAATTTTTCAATGGTCATAACATAACTTTAATAACACATTGTTCAAATAAAATAAATGATAAAATATTAATTTAACATTTTTTCTTTCTAAAAATACTAAATAATAATGCTATTTATCTAGCTGCAAAAAATAGTTGTGTGTTGGAGTGTACAAATAAGGACATGACCACAAACATACAAATGCATGGAACGTAAAATGAAGCATTACAAATGTGTATTTACATATTAATACTTCGTATCTCGTAATTGGTTTACTTATGTTCAAAATCTTTTTAAACCATTAAGGAGCATGATCTTCAATATAAGAACGATTTGCTTTCAGGAAAACATAATAAATTGTACTGATTTCTTACACAATTTACTGTACAGAAATTTTAGGTCTGCTCCTTTGTGCGAAAGAGGGCGACCATCTGCCTTTAGCGTTATGAAGAGTGAAGGATCAATTCATTAAGTGGTCGACCCTATGCTGACAATGAACATGACGATCCTCATGTTATTGAGCACCAAGATTTGTTGTCTAATCGCAAATAGTAATGTTTTTATAAAGTTCAGTGTTCTATTTAGTACAATGGTGAGGTAGAGTGTACAGTTTAGTACAGTGGGCACTCGTAGAAAAACAAACGCGAATGTTAAAGCCCACCTTCATTAAATGTTGAGATCTGCGAAAATAAGCTTGATGCAAAAAGATCCGGATGGCCGGATGTCTGCCCGACAGTTTTTGAGTTTTGTCATCTCACGAAATGACGAAGCTATACAAAGTGTTATGTCGTTTCTTCTCAAAACCGCGCATTTGTTCATTGCTGAGGACCATGCCCTTAATGAAGACCAAAAGTGGCGCAATGGTTGGAAACATTTGTGAAGTTCTTTTGAAAAAAGTTTTACTCATTTCTTAGTGAGCAGGGTGGACAGGTTCGAGAAATGAAATAAATACGTACACGGTGTAATAATTTAATGCATATAAATTTTAGAGTAATATTTTATTTTCTTGCATTTCAAAATAATTGTCGGAAGTTTTGAAGATAAAGCAGAAACGTCTATTATTAATTCTTGAATAAACAAGAAGTTTAAAAGCCCAAGTAAATATTACGAAAACCATTCAAATACGTTTTTTCGTAAGGCGTACAAAAATAATTCGAGTGGTTTAATAAAATACACGGATGTTCATCAAAATTTCGCTTCTCTTGTTGTTTTGATATCGAAAGTACGAGTAAAAAGCACAGTACCGTTTTGGCGAACGGCTGGTGTTAGGTTGGTAATTCCGCACCAGGTGTAGACTTTGTGGCAAAATGAAGCCTCTGTCACGAGTGCGCCCCCTTCGTTTTCTCTTATAAGTCACTTTTTAACTGCCCTAGACACATCATAAAACATGTTTTATCACTACAAGTTATAATATTTCATTTTGTATTAGGAGGTCATAATTTTGTAGTATCGCGTACAAGATGATCAAACCGAGTCAACTGTATTGTCGAGTGTCGACAAAATAATTGTCGAGTGCTTAGCTAAGTTTATGAATAGTGTGTTTGATAACGTTCGTGATGTGTGCTACAACCTACGCTACCAAGGAATTCGAAATCTCCAACTTAATCCCATAATAACTGACGATCGAAATTCTACGAACGTGTAAGCAAAGACAACATTTGTCATATATAAATTCAGTGGCTGGTTTAATATTTTGCACGTAAATTGTGGAAGAACCGAGAAATAACTTCAAGAAAACTGTATTTCTTTTTAAGTTTAGTGCAACTTTTCTTGTGTATTTTTAGTAATTCTCGCTCTATTAAAACATTTCCATATTTTAACATTCTTTACCGTGAAATCATGCAGAGATTGTCAGAGCAGGAAAGCAATAGAGTGTGTGATACCCTGCCTAACACCCGCATCCCGTGGTGCATAATGGAGACAAAGTAGAAATATATACATTATAATTTAATAAAGTATGAGTCATAGGAGAAACAGAAATAGACTCTGAAAAAAAGTTTCATTCCACATAAGTTCACAAAATCGCTCACAAATTTCATATGTATCGAGGGTAGTTCGTCTGACTAGAATGACTAAAATGAAGCCGGTGTTCGGTTCAAACCTGGAAGCTTGGGGTACGTGTATATCCCTGTGAACTTGTTAAGATGATTATTCAGGAATAAGCCTAATAAGACTATTTTGGATTCTTGTTTTGTGAGATGACGCGTGGCGCACTACATACCGATGCCTCATGACACAAACCTGCCAAAGAATAGCTCATTTGTTATCACAGGAGTGTACCATCCTGGCCCGGGTTTTTCTCCGTTTTTCCTTCGGGTAGAGGCGGATTAATCATACAGGTTCTCTAGGCTGTCTAGGGGCGTGTTTATTGTAACAATAAATCGTGAATTTAGTGTTATTTCAATTCTTATGATTTTTAAACACTATACTCAGAATAATCTACAGTTCGATAATAACTTGCACATGTAATTTTTTTTTTGTGCTTAAAATTACAAACATATTGACATTCTATTAGTATTATAACTCGCAGCCAACTTTTTATCTTATCTAGGAACTTTTGCTGAAATTTTTGAATGGGATGGTCCCTTGCTTGCTTCCGGAGAGTAAATTAGTTTTTTTTCCCTCCACGTGGTCATACACAGTTTGTACTGTTTGTTTTTTTTGACAATAAATTTATTATAAGATCACAATCACGAGGTTTCGAATCAGATCCCCGCATCTGAATTCGAAGTCGGAACTTTATCCTTAACCAACACATCCAACAGCAACAATGATGGTAACTGAATTGTTGAGTGACCTCAAATCGTATTGGTGAAATCAGCAAAGCTTTCCGTAGTAGCCCGTACCGACGTCTTGGGCGTTTCCGAAGCAGGTGCTGAAGCGGGGCGCCCCGGCCTTAAGAACCGTGCGATGCCCTGAGAAGGCCGTTTGAAAATCTTCATGATTTATTCATGAAGCAAACGCGTTAAATTCTCTGCTAGGGACACCTCTGCAATCGGAATCACAGCGGAAAGAGGCAATTAAACAGGAAAGAAGAAGAGAGCATAAACGAACCCTCGCTTTCATTTGAATGGTTTCAATCACGTCTTACAACTCACTCAACAGGAATAATAGCGCGATTCTGAAAAATTCAGATGGAGAAACACATACTTTTTCCGACTGTTCGAATAAATGTATGATTATGTCTTACATCTTTGATGACTTGCAAAGAGGCGTAAAAGAGCCGTAAATGTAAATGTGCAGATGTTGTCGAAGAAATCACAAGAAAGGGATCAACACTCATTTTAAAAAATCGTGATTTATTGTTGTTTCAACATTTTCTTTATCAACCAATATTCATATATTTGTGTGATATGAGTATCTCCAGTATTTTATCCTGCGGTTTTCATCTCCATTTTTTAAAGTTCTCATCTACTATTCAATGATTTGGTTGCTACCGTATAGGGTACGTTGAGAATTTATTGTTTCAACATTAGAGAAAAAAAACTGTAATTAAAGTGTTAGTAGCTATTAGTAAATTTTGATATGTCTCAACTACTGTAATAAAAAACCCGAATGGCTTACTTTTTTGTTCAATTTCAAAAGTGTTTTATTTTAACATTAATGTATACAATATATATGGCGGGACTTTGAAATTGAAACTTTATTGTCCAGAAAGCTAGTCTTCTTTGCTCATGCATAATAAAATGTCGCAATATCATGAACTTTTAAGGGACTTTTTTGTTTTAATTCAATTCAAAAACGTTTTTCAGACATTTTTCATATCTATCTACATATAAACAAACAATTACCACGTGTTGTTTGTTATACATCTGTGGTGTTGAGGGCCCATAATTAAGCGCGAGAATGCCGTGGGCTGTGCATACTGTACCCTCGTATTCACTTTCAACGCATGTTTCAGTTGCATACTTAAGATTTGCGAGAAAGAAAAAAAGCAGAATAACGAAACTAGAATGTTCGTTGAGCACCTTTGGGAACCATGCAAAACCAACGGTCAGGATTAGCAAAAAAAACAAACTTTTTTCTTTGTATCAAGTGATATTTTAACAGATATAACAGATCTTGTTTTCTTTTCTTTATTTCTCTTCGAACATGCTCGTCTGTTTTTTTGTGCCATCATGTACAGAAGATCAGGAATATTGCTGAATAATTTATGGATACCTATACTTGTGAAACAAAAATCATGTAGTATTCTCCATAGTTTGTAAATGTTGAAGTTAATAAAAGACGACATAAGAAACATATCATTGGGTTACGTTTTACATTGACATACAAGCTCCTCTAATCCTAATTTTGTCCATAACTTAGCAAAATTGCACGAAATATTCAAAAACCATTTCAACCCGTGTGATTTTTGAAGACTGGGAAGTTCATAATATTCATGTGAAATAACATTAGTGATTCTTCTTTGAGCCTTTTAATAGTTTACCTGTTTGTAAGTTCCGTTTAAATCGTAACTACGAACGAAATAGTCATTCAAGTACAAAATTTTTCATAGCAAATACATTTTTTTATTATTTAGATTTAATTTTCGTATTTTAGTCAGTTTTCATTCGTATACTTGTCATCTTGTTTGTTTTCGACCGAAAGTTTTGAGACCTTAACACGAAAAGTTCAAGATGATAATCGTCCTAAATGATTCGTATCGATTCGTTTGGCCTCAATTCCAGAACAAGAAAAGTTGTTTCGAATAAAATTAACCCTTTTGTATCGGACGAATATTGGAGAGAAACCTTATCGACACCCAAATCTTCCGGGATCGATGTGTCGCCTAGCGGAGCGCAGCCATTTTGCGTGCGCACAATAATGGCGGCGAGACGCTCGCTCCGTTCGCCGTGGCGCGTGCGCGTGCGTGCTTACGCGTGGCAGATGAGCGCTATCGCGCGCATCATCGCGCTCCCGGAAGCGGCCCGCGCCCGCTCGCGCCCGACCGTCCACGCTGTCGCGCCGGAAGCTGCGATGGGGCGATAGGCGGCGTGGCGGCGGCGTGTACGCGACAGGCGGCGTAAGGAGTTCCCCCCTAGAGAGCGACTGAAAGAACGGACGCGGTTTGACACCGCCGCCGTCGCCTCGGACCCACAGTGGTAATTAAGCGATTGTATCGCGCGGCCTTCGCTCAACCCTCACTCGCCCTCCCACGGGACAAGCTCTTGGCCCCTCGGGTTCCTCGTCGCGTGCCCCCCTGACGACAGAACTACGCCGTCGCCGTGACGCGAGCGAGACCGTTGCGCGCGACGGTTTCACCTGACATCGCGTCGGGG